>JAFBJT010111941.1:27157-57522 GCA_016785325.1 Chascanopsetta lugubris | reverse complement strand
GGCTCCTCCTTTGGTGCTTCACTGTCCGACCCTGCTTGGTTGGCGCTCTCCTCTGGCTTCTCCTCACCTTTGGGCTTACTCTTTGACATGACCATGCGTTTCAGGGTGTCCCAGGTGGACTCTCTCTCTGGTGGGCTCAAAGGCTCGGGGGAAGGAGCCACTTCTCCGTCAATCTCCGTGCTTTGCGAGGCAGTGACTTCAGCGGCCTCAGCTTTGACCTCCTCCTCCCCTTCAGCAAGCGTCTCTGCGGCTGTTGCATCCTCTTCAATCTTGGTCTCCTCCTCGTCAGAGTCGGAGGTCCTCCTCGTCCTCTTCTTGGCTCCGCCCATGCACATGAGGGCCTCCCAGGAGACGGAGGTGTCCATTTTCTTTTTGGGCTCCTCGGTGCTGCTGACCAATTTCTCAGTGGTTTCGGTCTTGGGCTCCTCCTCGGTTGACTTTTCCTCCTTGGTCTCCTCTTCAACACTCTTATCTGCTAATGCAGCACTCTCCGATGAGGACAAGGTGGCCGACTTTGCTGGTTTCTCACCATTGGCTTCATCATCACTCTCGGAGGACCTCTTCACAAGCTTCTTGGGTGTTACCAGTCTCTTAAAGGAGGACCAGGCGATGATACCCTCTTTTTTCTTCTCGCCATCGGACGCAACCTCCCCATCTGTCTCCTGGCTCGACTCGGTCTGGCTCACCTCCACAGCGAGGACATGCTCTCCGGACTCCTCTGGAGACGAGGGCCCGCTCTCAGCTTTAGGAGCCTCTGCAGACTCAGTGGAGGACTGAAGCTGCTCAGCCGCTGGCTCCCCAGACTCAGCCGCTTTGCTCTCGGCATCTTTCTTGGTCTTCTGTTTCTTTGTCGACAGCTTCTTCAGGCCGGCACCGGTGAAGAGCTTCTTCAGGGGGCTTCCCTGGGGTTTTGCCTTCTCCTGCGATGAAAGCAGCTCGGCCTCGGTCGTCACCTCAGCTGGGGCCTTCTCCTCCTCTGCGCCACCCTCTGCTTTCTCCTCCTCAGGTTTGGCCTCCTCTGTAGGAGCAGGGCTTTCCTCAGGCTCTGGGGTTGCCTCTGACTTGGCTTCCTCCGACTTGGCTTCCTCTGGAGTGACAACCACCTCCTCCTTTGGCTCGGACTTGTCTTCCTCAGGAGTCGCTGGTGCCTCCTCCTTGTCCTCCTTCCCCGAATCAACCTTCTCCTCCTCTGCTGCTCCCTCCTCTGATTTAGCTCCTTCTTCCTCAGCGACCGCCTCCTTGGCCTCCTCCTCTTTCGTCTTCTTGATGCTGGCCTTCTTTCGCAGGTTAGAGAAGAGGCCTCCGGCAAAGAGCTTCCTGAGGGGGGACAGGGTCGTGGTGGTCTCCTGGGAGGATGGACTGGCCTCCCCTTCCTTCTCGGCTCCCTCCTCCTTCACTGCTTCATCAGAATCTCCAGCTGCAGCGGATTCAGCCGGGGCATCGGTGGTTTCGGTTTTGTCTTCGGTGGTCTCGCCCTCAACGGTAGACGCCTCTGTGTCGACCTCCTTCTCCTCAGAGGTGACGGCCTCTTCCTCCTTTGTCGGCTCCTCGGTCCCACTCACCTCTTCTCCATCTTCTTTATCCTTCACTGTCAGCAGCTTCACTGGGTCTTTCTCCTCATTCTTGTCCTTCTTCAGAGTGAACTTGAAGCCCACAAAGCGGAAGATCTTCTTGAAGCCCACTTCAGTGGCGTCATCGGGCTTCTCCTCCCCGGCCTTCTCCTCCACAGCGGTGATATCGTTGGCATCGGAGGTTTCTTTCTCCTCTTTCTCGCCGTTCACTTGTGGAGCCACCTCTTCCTGGGTGGTGGCCACGGTCTCCAGAGCCTCCTCCTTTTGTGGCACAGCCTCGGGCTGGCCGACTGAAACGACAAGAATAGAAAAAAGGCTCAGAATCAAATCACTCAGTTGAGGTTTACTTTCGCAAATGAGCAGCAGGATGATCCTTAACAACTTTCAGGTGATATTCACGCTTAAATACTTAAATTCAGGTCAAAGCAACTCCGTGTTTAATTCTCTGTCTTACTCAGAGGAGGAGCCATATTTCAAACTAATGTGACTTTTAAGTCTCCTCAACATCTGCTCATTATTAAATATGCTGTAAAAAGTATTTGCTCAGATCCCCACCCTCTGAGAAGATTCTATCAAGCATACGACCACTTAATTGTAATCAGAATGTTGGCACCCACACAAATAACACAGCAAAGCCCCAGAGGGAGATTCACAGAAACTCTTTCACAATGACACAATGTTGTTGGCAGTTTTGCGGTGGAATTGTACAAATACACAGTGGGAGGAAAAAACGTCATTCTGGGGCATGGTGTGATCCACAAACTGAAACATAAGTCTTATTCCATTACTGTGAGTGATTCCAATACAATAATACAATAATACGGTAACACATATGGCGTGTTGGCGGCTGAGATAAGAGACAGAAATCACACACATGCACAATGATGCCACGTCAATCCGTGTTTTGACAGGTTGGGGCTATAAAGGGGTGATGAGCTGCCAGCGCCTGGAGCTTTTTTTCCTGTCCCACTCCACTCAAGTCTGGGAAACCTCACATCTGAAACTCTCAAAACAAATTCCACAGCACTTTTAATGACCACATATCAGCTTACCTGATTACATACGCTGGGAAACACAGGGACGCACATGCCCCTTACACTCTGTGTGGGAACTACTACCTCCTCCTCCTGCCCTGGCAGATTCAGCTTGTAAATAAACACGGAAGTGTTCTTGTCCCACACGCAAAAATGCAAAACTGCGCACCCACAAGTGTCCACATCCTTCTCCTAAATTATAGGCATGGGCGCTTCAATCAGACGCGCGACATTCCTGGAATATTTCAGCGTTTAGAAAATATTCAAAAAACATTTTTTTAAAAGTTCACGCGACCAAAGAAGGTTGAAACTCCACCATCATTTCTAAATTTGTCCGATAAAACAAAGAAGTCACTCAGGGGCACGCCCGTGTTTTGTGTATATATAGATTGAGAAATGCAAGGTATGCCACTCACTCCGTGTTTGGCGGGAAAATAATTTTAGGATGCTCTCGACGCGAGATGCCTTGGGGATTTCAAAAATGTTTCTTTCTTTTTTTTTCGGTTGCTGCGTCCTCGTCTGGGCCCGTGTAGGATTTAAACCAAACAATACAGGCCTCTGCTACCCCCTCCTCTTTAAAATAAGTCCCAATCCCCTTGACCCAAATTCCACCACAGCAGGATGGATGTGGACCCACCCCCTTCCCAAGGCACACACTCGTGCAAACACAATAGCCTTTCTTACCCTCTCCGGTCTCTGAAAATAAAAGAGGGGGGGGGGGGGCCGGGGTCCGGCCCAATAAAAGAGGGGGGGGGGGGGGTCGGGGGTCGGCTCCTATTTTCACGACACTGCAGTTTGCCAGTCTCAGCCCAACTCGCGCAAACCTCAATAAAGTCAACAACTACTAGCTTTTATTTATAAGATGGGAGAGGATCGCATGGCTCGGTGACAGGGTCGGTCTCACGTGTGTGTTATTTAAAGGCCACTTGTTGAGCTGGGCATGTTGGGACAAGTAAACATGATAAAAACACAAGGCAACAAGTTCATGGTTATCTAATCAGAAACCAGCGCGTTTAATTGGCTGACCCAAATGAAGCATGAACTATGTAGATAATTACACATTTTCGTGCAGGCTGCTTTCAATTAAGTTCCGGTGCATGGGAGGGTGTGTGTGTGTGTGTGTGTGTGTGAGGGGTAAGACTGGTGGAAAACGCCAGCTGAGGCCATGTGTATCTACACGGATAATAAAACAGGAACCATGTTGATTTAACAGACTACTGGAATCTCTTCCAGTCTTTTTGATCTTTGTTTTCCGGTCCGTCTTCTTTCTCTTTAACACAACTGTTAAGTGATTTGGTTTGGAGGGGGGAGGAGGAGGAGATGGAGATGTGTGTGTGTGTGTGAATGGAGGGAGGGAGGAGGGGGTGGGGGGTGTTTTGAATAACGACTGTACCCAAAAGAATGCAGGAGTAAGGGGTGAGGCCGCAGGGGGTGAGCAGGGGACAGTTAAGGAGATGTATGTGTGTGTGTGTGCATGTGTGTGTGTGTAGTGGGGGGTGTCTGCCCCGAGGCTGGAGCCCTAACTCACTTTAGAGGGTGTTACATATCTAAGACACACACACACACACAAACACGTCCATAGCCGGGATGCTCGTCTGTGGTGTAGACAGGCTTTGTTGGTGTGTGAGTGTGAAAAGCATGTGATAGTGTAAAGTGATGCCCACGTATTAAATATCACCCGCATGGCCAAAAATGCAATTGTTGTAATTGAGATCAGATGTGTGTGTGTGTGTGTGTGAGTGTGTGTGTCTGTCCCCTCTCTGTTGTTTACAAACTTTGCCCAAGGAAGAAAATATGCAAATCCTATTTGACTATCGTCATCTGGAGCAGAGAGCCCTTAAAACAAAAGGGTGACGGTTGAAAAAAAGAGGTCGAGAAGACACGACCCCCCCCCATCCCCCCAAAGACCCCTTCATACTGCCCCCCCCTCCCCTTTGCATCAAAGGTGTGGTCGCAGTGTCTCCGTTGCTCCAGGGGTGGGACCTCTCCCTCCTCCTTCTTCTCCTCCTCCTCCCCTGCAACATCCCCGGTGCCAGTAACACCCAAATACCACTGTTATCTAATTAACACCAAGCAAACAAGTTTGATCCATGCGTGTGTTGTTGTTGTGTTATACACAACAACAACACACTTTTTTATGTGTCAATAATAAAGCTCATGCACCATCAAGCAAAAACACCCTGCTCAATTTCAACCATCACTCCCAGTTATAAGGCCCGAAGAGGAATTGGTCTTGGCATGTAATTAATTCCATACGCCTCTCTCTCTCTCTCTCTCTCTCTCTCTCCCCTCCTTCCTTCTCTAGCCCTCTGTGGCTAAGCTGAATAACCCCACATGGGAATTAGGATCCCACTCTAATCTAATGAAGTACTTCACATGACGGGATGCTGTGGAGAGGAGGAGAGCTGGGGGCTGAAAGAGGCTCTGGAAAAAACAAATATGTTCCAGAGAGTTGGACTATGTATATTTCTATCCATCAGCTGTCACCGTGTGAAATTCTTTCCCCATTAAAAGGATGTCAAAGGGGATGTGGGGGCCCCTTTAAAAAAAATCCCCTGGGGTTGGAGAGTGGTCACCGGACAGGAAAGCTGGGATGCTCTTTGGATTCTGTTCATAGCCTCAAAAAGCCAATTACAATCAGATATTGTGACATCTTCAGTAAGATTATTACTTTTTACGCCACTTTGAGAATGGCTGGGGAAGGATGGGATGCTCTCGACTTCATGGCTGGTGCTGAAAAGGGAATGATGGGGTGATGACTTGAAAAGCAAATCAAAAAGCACTTTGAAAAACCCACTGAAACATTAGAACTTAATCCTCCACTTTACTTTGTAAACAACAAGGTATCAGAAACCTCAGCCTCCGACTGAAACCCCTCTCCCCCTCTCTCTCTCTCTCTGGAGCCGGGGTCGTCCACCACCACAATGCTGACTAACCACACCCTCAGGACAACAATGACTCGGGGCCGCTCTCTCTCACTCACTCACTCATGTGAGGAAAGAAGCGTTTGCAAACAAACAGTTTCTGAATCGAAGGTTCAAAAGGCACAGAAATGAAATGAAAAAAGAAAACATTTTGAAAATGTGAGATGTATATACCACAGAGTTGTAAGTAAGGCCATGGAGCTCACCTGTTAAAGTAATCGTCCCGAGCATTTGTTCCAAAATTCCTTTCCCCAGAAATAAAAAAAAACAACAACAAACAAAATCTTTCCCAAAAATAACTTAAATGAACTGTTTCACTTCCCTTGTCTGCACTCTCATTTAAAAAGACAGCTTCTTTGGTTTTGTATTTACTCCTTTAGAAAAAAATCTGAGTTGCAGATTCTCTCTCCCTCTTCTTCTTCTTCTTCTTCTTCTTCGTCTTCTTCTGTGGTTGTCTCCCTCTCACTCCCTCTCTCCAGGCTCTTCTCGGTCAGTGTGACCAGAGAGGAGGGCTCCACACACATTTCAACAGACTGACACACATGTCATGTAGGGACCACCCCTGCCTCCCACCCCTCCCTCCCTCCCTCCCTCTCTCCCTCCCACTGCTTTTCTTCAGCTGTTCTGAATGAGCTGCCCCCCTCCCCCTCCTCCTCCCTCCTCCTCCTCCTCTTCCTCTTCCTCCTTATCCACTCACCCTACCTCAGACCTCCACCTGGAGATGACTGGAGACCATCATGTGATATTTCACTTTATCATCTACTTATAAATGCTCAAACTCTCACAACATCCACCATCACTCTCTCTCTCTCTCTCTCTCACACACACACACACACGTACACACACACGCGCGCATTTGCACTTCTATCTTAGTGAGGACACTCTAACCATCTAGACTAACTGCCTAATCTTTACCTTAAAGGTGCAGTGTGTAAGATTTGGTGACATCTACTGGTGAAGTTGCATGTTGCGTCCATCACCTCACTTGTTCGAGCGTGCAGGAGAACCTATGGTAGCCCTCACTTGTCATTCAAGCTCAAACTATGTTTAGTATGTCCACTTTGGGCTGCTGTAAAAACATGGCGGCCCCCATAGGGTGGACCCGCTCCTGATGTAAACATATGTTAAAAGGGCTCATTTTCGGGTTATGTATCAAACAAGACATATATTGGGGTGATTATACATTTGTAAAAATGTCTATATAATTGTTTTGATGTTCTATTTCTACAGATAGAAGACAGACAGATACAGATACCTGACTTAATTCTAACCCTAACCCTAAAACTATGTCTTCACAGCTCATTAAAGAAGACCAGCTAAAATGTCCTCATTCTGTGGGTTAAATTACTGAAAATGGACTCCCCCCCAAACCCCCCCCCCCCCCAACCCTACTCCCATATCCCATGTCACTCATCACCTACAGGAATGTTGAAACTGGCGACCAAGAGGGAATTTGAAGAATACTTCTGTTTTTTCGTTTTTTTTTATCCTTGAAAGCAAATGTGACATAGATGTGAAATGATAAGAAACCGAGTCTCCAGTCTGAGTTCAGAGCAGGGACCGGGACCACGTTGACGCCTGCCCCCTCTGAATGTTAATGGGGGCCCCTCTCAATTACACAAATGCAGACACGTTTAATTCGGCTTTTGTCTTCAGGGGGGTGGAGGGGCCAGGAGGAATGCAGATAAATCCACAGGTACAGACCAGCATAATCAGATCCGTCACACTTTAGCATTGTCCCTGCTGGAATGTGTGAGTTCCATATAGAGGGCTCCCAAATGGGTGATAACAGCAGTAATCAAGCAGCGTCTGGGAGCCTCATGCTAAAGCACACACAAGTGTGTGTGTGTGTGTTCTGGTACTTGTATGTTTGTGAGGACCAACTTCTGCAAAATACTATAGAAAGAATGAGGATATTTTTGGAAAGTGGGGACGTCGTGGTTAGATGTTGTTTTAGGGTTAGAAATAGGTTAATGGTGCAGTGTGTACAATTTGAGTCATTTTTGTCGCTGACATTTTCATGAATTTTTTATCACGTAAATGTTGTAGTTTTTTCCCCATTACACTAAAATGAGCCCATTAACGTATATTTACACGAGGAGGGGGTCCTCTCTATGGAGACCGTCATGTTTTTACAGGAGTAAAAGTGGACGTACTAAACATATTTTGAGTCTTAACGACAACTGAAGTCGACCATAGGTTCTCCTGCACGCTCAGAAGTGTGTGGGTGAGGTGATGGATACAACATGCAACTTCACCTCTAGAGGTCACCACATCTTACACACTGCACCTTTAAGGTTAGTGTCAAGGATAGGGTCAGGGGGTTGGGGGGGATGCATTATGTCAATGAGTGTCCTCACTTGGATAGAGGAACAAACTTTAAACTGCTTTAAGAAGTTTTCAACCAGTCTGTTCAATCAGTTCACCATCATTAGCTTTTCAACTTCAGAAAGAGCCAAACAACATCATTTCAAATCAAATCAGATCAGACGACAATGAATCAGACGAAAACGTGGGAACACAAATCATCCTATTTTCTCTTTATCCGACACTTCCTGTGAGTTCCTTCACGTCCACTGAATGGAGACGGGTGTGAATACCAAGGTCTCTGACCATGAATGGAAAGCTTCATGTTTTTTTTTGGTTTTTTTTATCAGAGCTGGCAGGACAGAGAAAAGAGGAGTTTGGGGGGGGTGGGTTTGGGGGGGGGGGGAGAGGGGGGGGGGGGGGGGGGGGGGGGGGGGGGGGGGGGGGGGGGGGTGGCTGTTGGACAGACAGAGGACAGATAGTCACAAATCGAAAGAAAAATATTCAGGAGACGGTTCCAGGGGAGTGAGTCTGAGAATGACCTCTGGCTTTTACTTGTGCAGAGCAAGAATTAAAGGTTGTGTGTGTAGAATTTAGAATCACTGTTTTAATAAGAACAAGAATAGGACAGAAAATACATATAAAAAGTTGTTTTTATGGAATAAATTAGCTCAATTTAAAATTACAGTGTGCAGGATTAAGAGACATCTAGTGGTTGTATGTTGCAACTGAATCCTTTCCATTCTAAGCATGTGGGAGAGCCTATGGGAGCTTTCAGTTATCAATAAAGTCCAATGGAATTTACTTTGTCCATTTGATGATAAAAACAGTAAAAATATGGTTGTGCAAAATGGCGGCATCCATAGAGAGGACCTGCCTCTGAACTTTAAAGGGCTTATTCAAGGGATACAAACACAATTTGTACAACTATATATTTAGTCTATGCTCAATTTGTGCCATTAGAAATGTCAAAAACTGTATTTTTAAGCTGCTCATGTATTGCAATTAGCATAAAGTGCAATTGTGAAAGTGAAATCCCTGTGATCCCAGTCATGTACAAAGAATTCTACTCTGCCGCGGTGCCCCTCTGTTGTTGTAGTGACTCATCGGGCAGGTTTCCCACTATCTGCACTCTCTCCTCACAATGACTGTGACAGCACATGGAGCTGATTGGACACTGAGTCACACTGAGGGGAATTTAATAGTTGGATGAGAGTACCTCCGCTGGGTCGGACCGCATCTTCCCTTCTACCCCCCCCCCCCCCCCCCCCCCCCCCCCCCCCCCCCCCCCCCCCCCCCCCAGTCCAACATCCTTTATATGACTCATGCACATCAGTCACATTCCTGGACTTCCATACATACAGAGGGGGTTTAATTTAGGCGCACACACACACACACACACACACACACACAACGCTTCAGGCTACGTTGAGTTACATGGGAAATATGTCGACAATGAAGCGTCTCACAATTACAGGACAAGGCTGCTATTCTCACCAAATATCATGGAGCTATATGAACTTATTGTGTACATCAGGGCAGAGGAGACCAGCTCTCAATGCATCCTGCAAACAAGAGAGGCTATATGACACATTCGCCTGGAAGCACTCCAGAGCTTCAGTGTCATTTTGACAGATATCTGAAATGTTTCCTCATTACTATGAAATAAAAACAACAAAATTAAACAATTATGAGTCTTGACACTCACAAGTTTTTTTTTGTTTTTTTTTTAATCAAATGTGATCTCCTTTTCATATAGAAACGGATGAGGAAGTGGAAAAAACATGAGCCACTTGAGGCTGTCTCCAAAAGCAAGTCAATCCCCATAGACTCCCATGTTGAAATGGGAAACTTTAGTGGTGAAAAAACAGGATACAAACGACCATTTTGGTCTCAATCAGTCTGTACTGGGCACGAGTTTGTTTCTAACTCCATTATTCTTATCTTCTCAAGGTTCAAAAGAGTGCATAATTCAACGCGTGGCCTCTATTTGTTCATTTTGTGGTATTCATTTTTCCCAGAGGCCAATTATTGCATCATGACTTAAAAAAAAAAAGGCATACGTGTATTTTTGAGGCTGTTATTGACGAGTGTGTGAAATGAAGATGACCGCTCTCCATCTTTTGATTCATGGCTAAATGTAAATTTGACAAAACAGAGAAAAACTACATCAGTAAATAACTTGTAAAGTATGTTACTGAGTCTGTGGAGTTGGGTCTGAATAACACTGGGGCCGAGTCTGCAGGGGTGACGCCCCACATATCTGCATGAATCAGAAAACATGCCTGGGTTGAGGAATGTTTGAGGAGGGGTCTCTGAATGCTGAGGGTTAGGGTGGGGGGTTGGGGCGCTGCATGCGTAGCCAGCCTTTTTGTGGCCTGTAAAGAAGAGCATGACATCATCGGACAGCGGTGGAGAGAACACCTCCTCCTTCTCCTCCTCCTCCTCCTCCTCCTCTTCCAAGAAGTGGATAGGATGGTGGTGGAATAATCGGAGGAAGAGGAAACGAGGGATGTGTGAAAACGCCGGCGTTTCACGGAGAGAGATTTCTCATTCACTTCTTTATTAATTTATTTTCTGTCCTCTCTGCCTTCCCCGTCTCCACTCACCAGTCTTCTTTAATCCCTCTCCCACTATCCTCTGTCCTCACGAGCCCCCGGCCCACCCCTTCTCCGCTGTGTGTGTGTGTGTGCGTGTGTGTGTGTGCGTGTGTGGGCCGGGATGAGATGGCGGGATAAGAACGTCACACAGGAAACGGATCTTTTCTTGACATCACTGTTTCCTCTTCCCTTTTGCACATTTCCTCGAGTTATGCCTCACCCCCCCCCACCCCCCCTGCACGGCATGTCCACCAACCTTTCCGCCTTTTCTTGTTGGGATTGACATGACGTGATGTGGCGTGTGGGGACGAGGCGCCGGGGCCCGCGAAAGTCGCACATTGGAGAATTTCGGTGACCATGTTCTGTTTAGCATTGCTCAAACAACAATGGGGACGCCATGTTTACAGCTTTCAGGAATGAGAGGCATAAAAATATCCATATTGTCTCGCACGCAACAATGAAATCTGAGATCAAACGCGTCTGCTGCTGCTGCATCGTTGTGCTGCATGGGGGTCACATGGGGCTTTTCTTTGTAGAGTTGGGTGTGTATCGAGCAGCGACACAGGCAGAGTGTGTTTATCTTGCCTCTGCCATCTGTTAGACTTGTCCTCACGTTTTCCCTGCATTCCTGGAATGCTTGCATACTTGCAATTTGGCATCCCAGTTGTTGTTATGCATCGTCTTGTCTCCCATTGAAAAGACTGGATTTTTAGAAATGGGAAGGGAGGGGATCGGAGAGCCCGGAACTTCAAAAGCATCTCGGAAACGCTCTGCATTTACAAACAACACACGCGTTCTGAAATGATCCAGCTGGGTTTGAAACGTCTGGAAGTGCAAATGGAGGAGTCTGCGATGCTGCAACAATTCAAACATGTTGTTCGTAAAAACATCCAATGTTGCTCAACCCCGGAGAAGTGACTTGTCTCGTCCGCGCTCCCCACGCAGCTGCGTTCCATGAGAACTCCACCGAACTCCCTCCTCACAATGGATCTTATCCTTCATGTTCTTCCTGCCTGCTTATCCATCTTCCTTAGCTCGGCTCTGCTTTACATTACTATCTGGCACACGGCTCAGTTCACTTCTGCTTCAATCTACACTCACTGAAGTGCTCAATCTCAATGAGTCATTTCACATGATTCATGGGGCGAGAGAATTCCTGAGGTTTCGTCAACAATTTTTGCAGATTGCAAGACTAAACAGTGGAACATCAAGTCAAAAGGTCAATTCAGGCAACGGTTTCGATGTTACTATCACAGAATGTGCAGTCGTGACTTGTCATCACATGTCAGAGTTCTGACTCTGGGACATCAGAGTCAAACAGGGACTTTAGAAATAGATGTAACAGAGTTCACTAAAGAGCAAGCTCTGTAGGGGTGCAGTGACAGTAGGTGGGTTCATATTGTGGTGTGATCAGTTGGAATTTAAGGGTTCAGTGTGTAATATTGAGGTGAACAATTCCACATCTACATCTGTAGAAAAAATGTCAACTGTTAGATCAGGGGTGTCAAACATACGGCCCCCGGGCTGAAAATGGATCACCAGAGAGAGGGTCCAATCCAGCCTTTGACTTTGCAAAATGTAAAAAAAAAAAATAAAAAGAAATACAGATAAGAAATGCCCCTGAACTAAAGGGAGTTTGGCACCTGTGTTCGATGATTAGTTTTTGGAGGAAGACGAGCACTCTTAGTTATTTGCACTGATGAACCCTCTGGAACTGAGGTATCAAATATCCACTATCAAGAATATTAGATTTGATTATTTTATCAAACACAAGTAAAAAAAAAAACTTTGTTGACACATTCTTGGCTCTTTTCTCATGAGGATCTTATCATTAATTTCAGGGTATATTCACAGTGTATGGAGACTTGATGCGTTGAAGCAGGGGTGTGTTAGAGCAGGAGGAGGGGTCAGTTACATTCCTGCTCCATTCTCTCAGTCGTCCATGTGCCTGGGGGAGGTTAGGGGGTTGAGGAGAGGCAGATTAGGTTCCCTGATGCCGGGAAAGATGAGAGAGAGGAGTGCCTGCGGAAACAAGCGGGTCCTGGGGGTCTGAGGGCCCTGGTCAGGGGCCCCTACTCGGGAGTTTGACCCTGTTACTGTAATTCCTGACCCCGTAGGAGGACTGTGTGAAGACTGCTGAGAGAGATAGTTTCATTATCACCAGTTATTTGGCAAGTGAAAGTTAGTGAGACACAGTGGACTTTGTGTTTCCCAGTGAGACAGAACGTACTATATTTCAACATTTGAAAAAAATGCAGAGTAATAAAAGACAAAGCTGCTTTTCAGTCCCAGTGGCTCCGAGACGTGACCATTCCAACATATAAAACATGGATTTCTCTGGGAGAGATGCTGCTCTGCTGTTGTAATCAATGTGTTTTTCCAGATACTGACGGTTGAAAAAAAAACAAAACGCATGACAAATTCTCAATATTAAATGAAACCACAAAGAATAGATTCCATCCGTACAATGATGCATCAACTCTGTTGTGGATAAACTTGCCTCAAGAGCCAAGAGAGGCTGAAACTCCAGGACTGGGACGGGAGGATCACAGACAACATAGATAAACTTCTACGTCCAACGTATGTCACTGGTACATCAGCACTGTTGTGACAATGCATGATTGTGATTAGTCGTGTGTAATGACACTAGGGGGTTGGTTTGCTGGACAGGCGGACCAAGCGGACCAATCACAGCCCTCACACGTTGACATTTGGCAAAGTGCATATCAGAGTGACAGTGTCACCAAGTCAAATACACTCTCACACACTTTGACTTTTGGCTTTCCGATCGCATCATGAATGTCAGTCTCATGATGTCGCTTCAAGGCCACTTCCACAATGCAAAGTGAAGATACCGGGGGATCAAACCAACAACCATATGGTTAGTCGATGAGCAGCTCTATCTCCTGAGCCACAGCGGTTTCCATTAACCCTTTCATCAAGTGGACAGAATAATAGAATTGCTCCTGTTGGAACCAGTGATCACACTTTGCTGACCTCAGCAATTCCCAACTAAAACAACTAATTTCGCTGTTTCAGCTGCACCAAGCGGCAAATGTTCGGCATGTCATTGGTGTGACTCAAAGCCACAGCAGCATTACTGTACGGTGTCTAAGTTGAGTGTTTTCATGAAACATCTGATTCCAATTGTCTGTGTGTGTTTTCCTCCCGCAGTAAAAAGGCGCAGACGAAGAAGAGAGGGAAGCATGTGATGGGTTTACAGACGGAGGCGGCTGTTGACAAACTCGCTAATCGAGCTCACTTATCGCCCTCTGCTCTGGAGCGTCTCCGCGAAATAACAAAATCAAATATGCAGCACACGTGAACGTAATTGAAGCAGCGACTGGACGCTGATGGATCTGGAGGGACGGACGGAAGGAGCTTTCAAGCACTCAAATCTAAAACATGCCCCCTCCTCCGGGATCGTCTTTCTTCCTCCTCGCGGAGACAAATCTCTCCAACGTCTCGCAGCTGCTTGATGGATCCAGCATTCACGCCGTGGAACATCTTATTAGGAATTGTCCACTTTAATGTGCATTGTCAGTTGGAATGCGCGAGGCATCGGGCCAAAAGGAACAACCTGGGCAGCTGGATCGTGTTATGATGACCGCGCGGCGTGAATCCATACTGGGGCAGATCAGACAGAGTTGAGGAGGAGGGCGGGGTCCCTTCCCCAGGCGTGATGAACAATTTTGGCAGCGGGACTCTATGTGTCCCAAGAGGCGAGCCTGAGTAAGTCCATCCTGCAGTGAAATCATGGCCACGTGCACGTACGCACACACACGCACACACACACACACACACACACACACACACACACACACACACACACACACACACACACACACACACACACACACACACACACACACACACACAGCTAGACTGCACTCTGTCTCCACCTTGTAAACGATCACACGTGGAACCATCGACGAAATAAAAATGTAGCACTCAAGAGGTTCCTGGCAGCATTTTACGATATTTCAAAACATGCAGAGGCCCAACAGTAAAATATATCTTTCCATTTGACTTCGACTTCCAGTAAAATGTGTATTTAGTTTCAAAAAAATGGTCAGAATTCATTGTATTGGGTTAATCACTGCTACTTGTTTCCATCCATCCACCAAACGTCATCTGCCTTTCCGAGGCCAGGTTGCGGGGGAAGAGGCTCCAGCAGAAGACACCAGCCAAACTCTTCTCTATCTAGGTCCTCCTCACCCCATTAGATCTTTCTGGGATTGAGGACGTCGGTGCCCAACGTTGTGCCCAAGCCTTGGAGATGCTCAGGTGCTCTCAGGCCAAACAGGATATGTAGCACCTGCACTGAATTCCGGGTCCAGCCGGTTCACTAAAGTCTCAATACGAATGAGCTGTACCCCTGAGCTTATCCAGATGTTGGAATTCCTCCCCTTACTTCAAGGCTATATCCTTAATGTACATCCAAATTTCATAGGAAAAAACTACTACTTCTAATCAAAAAATGTGATTAACAATAACAACTGTCAATCACAAGTTGCCATGGCATTGATTCCAATTTCCCAGCTAGTGACTTTTCCTGGCAGCACTTTAAAAAACACAGATATGAGGAAAGCACTCACAACAGAGGAGGAAATTACTCAAATAAATAAAGATGATTAAAGTTTTTGTTGCTCACTCAATTGTACAAGCGAGCGAGTTTGCTGTTCTTGGATAGTCTGAAGTATTGGACACTGATTTTCTCATAATGAAGGAAATAAACAAACTGTCTGAATGTGGTGAACCATGCTCACACCACAGATGTGCTGTTTCAACTACGACCAATGCCCAGTGTTCACACTAACACACACACACACACTCTCACTCACACACACGCACACGCACACGCACACACACTAACACAGTCAGCATTATCTCCCTCTCAAGCCTCCAGGAAAACTTCATCCGCACTCTCTTGCAGCCTGTGAACCATCTGGAAGGGACGGCCAACTCTCCGGGCCAGTGAATTACATCAGATATGATGTCATCC
Organism: Chascanopsetta lugubris; assembly: GCA_016785325.1. Taxonomy (NCBI): domain Eukaryota; kingdom Metazoa; phylum Chordata; class Actinopteri; order Pleuronectiformes; family Bothidae; genus Chascanopsetta; species Chascanopsetta lugubris. The sequence continues at coordinate 42,081 of JAFBJT010111941.1, read as the reverse complement.
TTCAGGCTGCCCCCCCACCCCAACGCCCACGCCCCAGAAACAAGCAGCTCAAGGACACGTGCACACACGCAGGCTCAGTTGCACAATTGCAAAAACTGCACTTTTATGGAGGATTCATCTGTGAAAGATCAATTTCAATATTCCAAATGATTAATTTGGGAATCAATAAGGTTGCACTCAAATAAACTGATGTGACTTTCTGTCTAGGGATCTCCGTCAGTGACACTCCCCACCTGTAATAACACCAGGTCTCCTGTAGGGGCACAATCCAAAACAATTCAGCACGATCGCTTCCATTTTCTGAATGATGACCTCACAAATACGACGTTTTCTGAACACATCTTTTCGTTAACACATCAAGAAAATGGCCGAAAACTATTGTCCAGACGCAAGCGTCATTTCTCTCCTTCTCTCCATCCTTATCTATTTTTGCTCCTCGTTGCTCCGCCTCTCTCCCTGCCCCAAAAACCTCCATGTAATATTCATCCCCATCCTATTCTGGTGAATCACCTGGTGTAAACTCTGTATTCCTCAGCCCTCCAGGCCTGCCTGTGCTGTAGCTCCGGCATCAAAACAAAACCACTTTCAGAGCGAGTGTTTCAGCCATTATGAAATCAATGCTTTATGTAAATCTGAGCCCTTCCTGCTCAGAAGTCCCCAAGAGGCCATCGACCACACATTTCCCCTTAAAACGCCAAAAAACAATAAAAACGAGCTTCTCCGATTCACTCAATTCCTTCCTCTTATCTCAAGCGTTTTGAGTTTACGGGATTTTCTCGACAACCCAAACACGACTCTGCCCGTCCACATCCCGTCACCTCGCGTGAACCGGCGGCTTCCTCCAGTGTTTGTGTTCACAAAGGAGTCGACTACTGACGGACGCGCTGGAAAATGTAACCCCACACCCTCACCCTCATACTTTGATACCACTGTAAACAAACAACCTCCGTCCCTTTAATCCAAGCAGAAGAGACAGATGAGAAACTTCAAATATTTATACTGTGATGCTTGTCATGTATTCGCACAGATAAACTACACTTGGAGTTGATTGACAGGCCCTGAACGTCTGCAGATAAGTCAATTAAAGGTCCAGTGCGTAGATTTAGATGACACTAATAAGTGACACTAATAAGTGGAAATGGAATATGAATCGATTCTTTTATCTGTCTAATATCACTTGCATGTATGAATTGTTGTTTTCACTATTCTAGAATGGGCCCTTTGTGTTTACATCAGGAACAGAAGCCGCCAGGTTGCACAACCATGTTTTCACAGTAGCCCCGAATGGACAATCTAAACACCATTTGAGTTTTAGCGATAACTGACGGCTACGACTGATTCTACTTTCTGTTTGGAAGGGACATATCTCTTTTTCCTACACACTGTACCTTTAATCACGGTCAAGAATTTTAAATATCCCAAAACGACATTTGGCCAGGTGGTCTGAAGACAACAACTCCTGCAGTAAATTCGGGGAAATGTCTGGACTTCAGAGCCTGTCTGCAAACACCTCCTGGCTACACATGTTTGGATGTTTCATCACAGAGGTGGACCCTCAACCGTAAACACCCTGGTGTGTGTGTGTGTGTGTGTGTGTGTGTGTGTGCACTCAAGTGTCAACCTTTTGATCTGCAGCTCGTCTTTTGTTGTTTTTCGCCATTATCACAGAGATTCCTCCTCTCTTCCTGTCTCCCACAATGCATTGCTGCTGTTATCAGGCTGCACAAGAGGCAGATGGGATGAGAAAGCCCTCTTCATCTTTCACTTCTCTATCATCTCTCTCTCTCTCTCTCTCTCCCTCTATCTGTCTGTCTCTGTTCATTGTGTATCTCTCTCCCTCCCTTTCACTCCCCCATGACTCCTTCACCCAGTTACCTTGAAACTCTCTCTCAGCCTCAGCTGCTTTTCTCTTCTTCGTCTCCTGGTTTTATTTTTCACTGTGTGAGAACGATGAATATCAAAGTCAGCAGTTTAGGTTGTGTGGGTTCATAAAGCATAAAAAAAAAAGAGAGAGATTTCACAGAAATGATCTATACACTTTTCATTGAATCCTCCGATAACGTTGTAGCCATAAAAGTTTACGTGTAACTGCCAGCCCCTGAAGCAAAATGGCTAAAATCCCTTTCTTATTGATGGGATGTGCAATATTTTCAGAAAGCTGCTACATCAAGATATTTTTCTGTCGTGAATATTTATGCTCAAAGCTTTCCCAATCTTGTGGGGATTGACTCACTTTTGGAGCCAGCCTCAAGTGGCCACCCCGTGAAGTGCAAGTTCCACAGTGGCGTCATTGCTTCGCCCCGGAGGCTGCTTATCTCATAAAATACAGGCCAAAGCACAATGGGCACTACATCCTATTTTGGCTTGAGACACTTTCCCACAATGCATCTGTGCTACACAACAAAACAAAAGTTGAAAGTTTATGGTGAGGTAAACAAGATCTAATCTCACCCCTGTTACGTACAGCATGTTGTCCTTTTGTTACTGCTCCACATATTTCCACGTTACTTATCAACTTACAGTACATGTGCACAAGACGCAGTCATACTTCATTACCAGTCCACATGCCACAGTGACTCATGCCCTGCATATATAGAATGACTCCGTAAACGCACAGAGTCGCTTCATTAAAAACCTTATTGAAACAGGTTATTCGCCGGAGCGCTACGTGACATATTTCAGTGTTTTAAGTAGTATTGGGTTACTCTTCCTTTTCCCCTCCACCCCCCACCCCCCACCCCCACCCCTGGGCTACGACATATTATGATGAGCGCAGGTTGCTTTGTGCGGGGCACGGGTCACGGCCTACTAAATATTTGGGGAGGGCACGTACGACCCCGCGAACCCTCCCAGATGGAGGGACACGATAGAAACCCACAAAGAAAATAAACAAACGCAGCTTTGGGAGATGGAGGTGAACGGAGAGCAGGTTGGTGCACGTGTGGAGTGGAAATTAATTTTACCACATGACCACAGTCTGACTTCGATGTTGCTGGAATGCCCGATAATGCCCCATCTGTGGGTTTATGCGGTAATTGAATCGATTAATTTGCAGCTAAATTCTGTTAAACATAACCTGATTGTGTGGGAAGTAACAAAAAGGAAGTTTGCTTGCTTGTATTCGTCTGCAGGAAGTTCAAAGAAATGTTTATTTCTTTGCACAAACCAGGTGTATTACCTAATTTCTCTTAGATTTAGAGATACTCAAATACATAATCAGAATATAATAGAATCAAAATAGATATGTAAAAGCATACGTTTTTGCACACAGTTGTTGGAGGAACATACAACCATGAATCAGGCTTTAGAACTAACATGTATAAATATCTAAAAATTATTGTTGATCAAACCTGACAGGTTAAATAACAGTGGGGGAAATTGAGAGAATAGGTATGTTTGGCATGTGTGTGTGCGTGTGTGTTTGTGTGTGTGTGGTGTGTGTGTGTCCAATGTGAAAGGCCCATGTAGGTGTCCCATGTGTGTTGACAAAGGGATTACTTTGGGATCAGGAAGATTTTGCAGAGCCATGAAGACATCTGCAGACACACACACACAGACACACACACAGACACACACACACACACACACACAAACCCCGAAAACCGACCCCACACAAACAAGCTTACCTTCTGCCACCGTTGAAGAAACAGTAGAAAATCCCAGACACAAACACACATAAACATTACTTTGTGCTCGACTTACTGCACACACCAAACTCACACTATGAATATAAACAGAGGGCTGCAGACAAAATACACACTCACACTCACACACACACACACACACACACACATATTCATATACACACTCACCTTCTGCCAGGGTGTTGTCCTCAGAGAGACCATTCAGGCTGGTCATACTGGAGATTTGTCCATTTTTGTGCAAAGGCTGAAAAAGAGAGAAACGAGACACTTCAATGTCTAAATTAATTCAAACAAAAAGGCCACAAATGAGGTTTTGAACTATTCCAACATTTCCTTGTGGGAGTCACAAAGGAGATCGATGCCACTCTCCTGATGTCACCGCTCACTTTTAAAAGGCTCAATAATGGATTTTAAAACTATGCGATCCAGCAGATAAATGTCGTTATCTTGACCGACCAATCACGTTTTATGATCGGTGAATCAGCCAATTTGACGCTCCAATGTGCTTAGATGGTTCGTGTGCCGCCACCGCGTTACACAGCCGTAAATACTTTTATGATCCGGCAAAGCCATTTACTGGCAAAAGACAAAAACCACTAAAACAAGAGGCAAGAAATGAGCCAAGTCACCTCGGGTCACGTTCACGACACATCGTTAAAAAGGAAGTTTACGTTATTCCCAGCTGATGGAACATTTATTTTTCAAATATGAATCGACCACAAATGTGTTAACAAGTAAAGAAAAGACACCCTGGCTCACAGCACCTTATCACTGCATCAGAGTTTTTTCCTTAATCATCTGGCAGCGAGTGGCTCTGACTGACAGCCGCACAATGGCAGGCAGGCCTGGGCTTTTGTGTATCCAGGCCGGGGGAGAGGGAACCAGAGCCTCCCCACAGAGCCGCTAATCTAGCTAATGGACAACTCGGGCTCCGTTCCCAGCAGAACCGGGGGTCCTTCAGGAAAAGCCGAGAAAAGTGAGAGCGCAGAGGAGGCGCTCAGCTCGGGAAGGACGAGCGCAAAAGGAAGGGAACGATCAAAAACCTCAAATTATTTGGATGCCGAAAACACCTGAGTCTGCTTGTGTTGGCTCCTAGCGTGACTGCGATGTAATCAGACATGTCAGAAAACATTCAAGTGCCAAATCACAAAAAAACAAAACGCAACCATGCACTTCATTCAAGCTCTCTGCAGCCAAGTGCTCCCACCCTGCGAAACTGCATGGAGAGGTGGAGGACCTCACGGTGAGGTCATGCACAACGCCGGTCCTTAAGTGCTGCTGGTGCCCCTCTGTCTAAAAGGCCTGATCCAGGAAGACAATACTTGATACGCATGTCCATGCAGTGCGGATTGTGTCGCTCACAACATCTATGGAAAAGTAACTGGGTGAGATTTCCCAGGAATGAAATATCCTGTTGTTTTAAAAAAAAAAAATCTGCATTTCTGCCACTAGGGGGGTAAAACAACGAAAAGGCCAAATGTGGTGACGTCTTCTAGATAAACACAGCAGGTAGCAATTAAATCTCTCTCTCCAGCATTGTTCTGCATTCACTAATACCTCTTTCAGGGGCTCAAGGCTAAGCTAATGCTAACATTAGCTCGGATTGCACCTAAAACCCACTCATCCTCTTCAAATACAACCACTGTCAATTCACCGACAACCACTGTTGTTATAAACAGGCATGATCTATTAAGTGTATAGTGTACATAAATGTCCATTAGATCTGAACTCTTGACAAATACTTTGATTTCCGGCCCCTTTAACTTAGCAAGTTAAAATTGTCATCTGGCAGGATTTAGCGCCACCTAAATTGAATGGGTTGTACAAGTATTTGGAAGGATAATAGTCCCAATCTGATCATCCTCTGGTGCTGACTCAGCTCTGCGCAGATACTTGAGATTATTTTTGTCCTTTTATTGCGATCGGGACCCCTGAGCCTCCCGCTGACCTCCAGACCTGCAGCGACCCCGCCCTCCCCTCTTCTGCCTCATGACTGACATTCCCTGCATTCATTACCCCCTTCAACAAAATTCCAGAGGAACCCCCCCACACCTGACTCTTCTCCTTGCTCTTTTTTCAGAAAACGCCCCCCCCCCCTCATGAAAATACTCTCTCGTACTGGTTGTCATAAAAATACCATTCATTTACATGAGGGACAAAAATGGCGCGGCTGCAACTGAACTGGGTGGGGCCCTCTCTATGGAGGCGGCCATGTTGCACCACCATGTTTTTACAGAAGCCTCAATAGTGTTTCCCGCAGAGAGAAAAGGGTGTGGTAGGATATTCAGCTGCAACATGTAACTTCATCACTAGATGTTGCTAAATCCCACACACTGTACCTTTAAATAAACTTAAAACATACTTCAGGGTTGAGACAGACCCAGACGTTAAGTCGGGTGGACGGTTTTAGTGCATGTTTGAACTCTTCACTCTTCTGTAATATATTTTCTGTTCGTAATATTTGTGTAGAGCAATTCCCCAGGAATCAGTGCTGGAAAAAGGATTTCATACCCCGCCCATACTGAGAGAGAGTGAAGCCTGAGCAGGAATTATGAGAATTCCAGAATCAGTTAATCATTTCTCTATACTCAAAAAAAAGAAAGAACGAAGAAAAACAGTGTCATCTGAACTCTTGAGTCCAAGGCCAGAAAATTCTTTGCTTTTTACATTTGATATTAATGTTGAAATGATCCAAACAAAGGCCGTCTCTGATTCCACCGTAATCGAATCAGATTTAATTTAGTAAATCGAGCAGCCATGTGTCTTATTTCTGATTGGATGTTCCACCTCTGTTTGGTGAATGTGGTGTGTTTTTTACCAGTGCATGAAGCCACAGGGACGGAGCATCAGTAAACACTGCTGACCTCACGCTCTGCTTCCATCCATTAGTTCTTCATCTCACTCTTACTCATCACCAGATGCCAAAAACTCCAAAGAGTGATTTTATCTTTTGCTTTTCCTCTCTGCAGCCACTTTCACTAAATGTATTATTAGTGCTGCAGGACATCAGAGGCGTAGTCTCTTTATATGCTGACTCTTGCAATACAGGACAAAACTATAGGGATTCTTCTTTTAAGTCTAGTTTTATAAATGACATATTGAAAACCTACTTCCTTTATCTATTTACATTCTCATTTATTTATCATTTTACTTATTTACATTTGTATTCATTATTTCATATATTTATATATTTTCATATTTCTGTTTATTTGATTATTTATTCTACCCTCACTGTATTATGGTTATCTGTTCTTTGTGGAATGGAGGCGGCCATATTGCGCCAGCCATGTTTTTACAGTGGCCCAGGATGAACAAACTAAACACAAGGGAAAGAGGAGGCGAGAGAGGTATTCAGATGCAACTTCACCACTAGGTGTCACTAAATCTTTCACAATGTACCTTTAAAACACTGACCAGAATCCCTCTCTGAAACAGCGTCCTGTCTGTTTACAGTAGAAGAAACTGGGGTTCGGGCTTGAGGGCAATTTTCAAAGGCGTTATGATTTAAAACAAATATGTCAAAATGTCCAATGTGAGTCTAACACAGAATGTCCTCATCCTGGGAAACCCAAAAGACAGATGTAATCTCTTGGTCTCATGTGACTGGGGAGAAGAAAACCGTTTCACCCACTCGACCTCCACACTGACATTTTATTTCACTAATGCGGTCTGCACAGAAATTGCAGGACGACGTAGGATGTAATCTTATTTCTCTCGCATTTACTCATGTCCCTTATGATGCAACAGTGGTTTAACATACTGGCAGCCGTGGTTGATACTGAGTGGAATCAGTCGTTGCATGCACTCCATAACAAAATGCACGACGCCCTTCGTTACAGTAACACAGAGCTGAGCCTCGCGATCATCATCACCTGGAAAACTCCTCTAGTGAAACTCTTCACTTGTCCAGACATTCAAATAACCGTCTCTCTGCCATGTGGGGAAACCATTGTGTGACACACACCTCGTATTCAGACTGGTGCAGACAAAATGGTACCAATTCTAAACTCAAAACTCCTTAAATGAACGGTCCTCAACACCTTCTCTCTCATTCTCTACCTTCACTTTCATCTCCCCCCCGTTTATCTTCAATTCATGTTTCCTCTTATCTCCCTCCCTCATTGACTTCACGGTCGTCCCTCTGCTCTCGATGGCACCGGGACAGAGACGACCCGCTGTCTCCTAAATCACTCCACAAAGGGCGGCCGGGGAGATTTATATCCCTTAAAACCAAACACAGGGGAGTGGGGGTGGTAATGGGGGAGAGGAGCGTGACACAGCTGGACCAATACATGTTACAGACACGTTTCTGGTCCCGGAGACGAGGATCCGTGACCTTTATCCGGATCTGTGCCACTCAAATAAAAAAGCGAAAAAGGCATGACTTTATAATGGCATCAAACGGGCTCTGGCAGGAGTTTGCAGGGGCCCTGAAATTAAGGGTGAAATTGATTTAGTGGCTCACATGGACGAGAGGCCAACATCTGAACTGGCTCCTTCTAAAGCTGGTTTGTTTTGATTTATACATTGAGGCTGATCTCAGAGCAGCACTGAACTCTGGACATTGTCTTGATGATGTTTCCAGGAGGGCTGTTACTGAGAATCAAATGTTCAAGACATTTGTTACAGATGATCGCTGGACGTTTTTGCACTGGCCCTTTAGTCGATGAAAAATAATCAAGTTAGCGACGCTGAGTGTGCGCAGGACGTTTGAAAAGCCATCGCAGAGAGTTATTCTGTCACCAAGTCGGAAATCACAAAAATAGCTGCAACAACGATAGGAAAACGATGATGACGTCATGGGGCTCAGAGACTGTGTTTCCATAGTAACCTGCCATATCATTGCTCTTTGGGGGCAGAGCCAGAATTGCATCTAAACACGAATGATTAAATAAGCCTCCCCCAAGTTTCAGAGCTAAGTTAACAGGCTAATAGCCAGAGGATGAACGTGCAACACGAATGTTGAAAAGACGACAAGGGAGGAATTAGCGCATCAGCCTGAGGTGTTGTATTCCCATCACTGCTGATTATGGCAGGGCCAACACATATCTGTGTCAGCTGAGGGGTCATTTAACCCAGGAATGAATATTGATTAAATAGAGGGGTCGTTAAGAGTGGGACATCGAGGGTATAACATGCAACACATGCAAATGTAGAAAAAAAAAACAAATATCCTAGGATGAAAAAGCTGTGCTAAACATATAGAAGGTTTGAGAGCTTAAACAAAATAACTGTGAGGAAAGAACACAACTTTAGAATGAACTCTATTTTGACGGCAATTCTACGACTAAATCTTACAAATATTCCACATTTTTTACCTCCGCAGAAGAACACACGACGGGGTCTGTGGTGAATGAATGAGCTGTGAGTGTAAAAGTGGAGAAGCCGAGCTGTCAGATTAGTTTTAGTCCCACGTGAACTCATGTACACACAAGGCAGACTCGCAGTAGGAGATAACAGGCTTAAAGACTCTCTGTGGGGTCGTGGTGCGTCGTGACAGTTAACCCGCGCGACCTCCGACCTCTGAGGTGTGGACAGTCTCAGAGCAGACAAAAGGTGGACGCTGCCGCCAGGAGGAGGAGAAGGACGGGGAGAACGGGGGGAGCGGAGAGATAATAATCAGAGGAAAGGAGAGGGAGGAGGAGGAGGAGTGAGAAGAGGAGGAAGACAAGCAGAATGATGAGGAGGAAGACGGACGAGATGAGGAAGCTCCTTCACTGGTACGTCAACGTCTGTGAGTCGACTGTAGAATTGAAAGGGTTGAACAATGATACCAATTTTAAAACTATCATTTAAGTTAGCTATTTCTTTATCTAATTGTAAAATACAAAGGAAACAAAGACATTAGTAGGGACAAGAAGCGATAAAATAAAGGGCTACTTCCAAATGTCATGGAATGCTTTAATCTGAAATATTGTTTTATATATTGTTATTACATAAATGTACACATGTGACCTTTTAAAGGAAGTTACATAAAACCCACACTGTGATCCAGATCTGGACCGGAATTTAATGCGTTCCTCCCTGAGCCATATCACATCTTCAGTCCAAGTTTCTTGGACATACATCCCATAGTTCTTGCACAATCCTGTTCACAAACAGACCACTACCAGCAAACAGACACGGGTGAAAACTTAACCTCCTTGTGGAGATAGAACACGTCACAGATTTCCCTCATATCGCTTCACAACAGAGGATCAAACAAGTGACATTCACCATCTGACTCAGGTTTGATGGGACCATCATGCCTCTGTCTCTGTCTCCTCACCCCTGGCAGTCCTCAATCTATTATCCCTGACCCCCACATTCATTACATACCACAGATCAAAGCCTGACAAGACCCCCGGAGAACACTCTCACTGTTTCCACCACACAGACACTCAGTCACTCAGCTCAGGTGCTCCGGGGGCCCGGGGCCGGCGGCTGCTCGTGCTTCCGTGCACACGAAACACACACACGTATGTAAAATACTGCAGAGTCTCACAATGTTAAATCAACATATGTCTCGCTCACCTCCATCCATACACAAAGCGGGACTGATCGTATCTGTTATTTATGACGGTTTTCAGGAAGAGAAGCAAGTTACGAGAAATTTATGAGCTCTCACTTGCAACAAACACACACACACACACACACACACACACACACACACGCACACACAAGAAGAGGGTGTGTGGAGGTGTGGCTGCCAGTTATTCCCTTCATTGCAATGGATGGAGCTCGGTTTCACTCTGTGTTTGGCTTAAAGTGAAGAAAAGCAAAAGTATAATTCACTTCGCATCATGACTGGATTGGACAGACTGGGTAATATTATGGTTTGGTAACAGCTCTGGGTTTGTGGGTTTGTCCACCTCGTAACGCGCTCATGATGTTTGGATCAATTGCGCTGTTTTCACATCACTGCGGTGAGCTCGGAAACTCTGGACTTAATGGAGGTGATTTTACACACAGTCATTGTGTTTACTCTCCATGACGAATGTTGGAGTGAAACAGATGTTTAATGTCTCCCGAGGTGCTGACGCTGAACAATTTCAATAATAATGTCATTTTACATGATTATGTGTTTCTAATATCAGGGACATTCATTTAGAGATGACCTACGATGGATGGATGATGAAATGATACAGGGGTAAACAGCACTATATTTTCTTTCTTTCCTTTTACTTATCTGCTCGCATGAATTAGTCATACATATGTAATAAATCTGTTGGAGGTATGGAAAGTTGAACGTAAAAAGTGTCCATGTGCAGTCGACCAGATCTGAGTAATGGAAACCACATCAGTTTACCTTTAGTGACAGTCAGCTGGATTTGATTTCAGTCTCCTTCACGCACACACAGCATGAGAGGAAGAACTGAGAGACATTCAATTCGATAAGTTAAGGAGCAAAAGGATAAAATAAAACTATGTGTCCATGTGTGTGCCATTGTTACCGAGGTAACCTGCTGCACGATATGATCAGAAGAATCTCCCTCACCTCAGAAATCTTACTGTCCAGAGTTGCACAAAAAAAAAAGTTTATAACAATAAACACTTTGGATCCTGGCGAAGAAACTAGAGTGTCCACATCATTTTTGTTATCCATTCAATGTGGAGCCAATAAGCTCTGTTGGAGTAATTTGCTGATTAAACAAATTCCTGTAAATGGTAAATAGTCTGAATTTAAACAATAGCAGGTAATTAGGTATTGTTGACCCCTGAAAGTACTTCATAGTACAGTTCACATTCACACAGTCACAAGAACATGGGGCAATGTGGGGGTCGGTATCTTGCCCAAGGACACTTCAGCATGCAGAATGGGGAAGGTGGGAGTTAAACCTCTGACCTTCCGCTTGCGTGTAAGTGGGTTTCTGACCAGTGACCCTGAAGTTCTGGCATCCACCTGTCAGCTGCCGCCTTGGTACGACGCTTGAAGCCAGGTTGTCACCCTCTACCTACATCAGAGCAACGCTGACCCTTTAAACCCACCCCGACTCTATACCTCCCACAATTTGTCTGTTTTTCATCCCCTTCACCCCCTTCCCCACCCTCTCCACCCTCACAACCCCAACACTCACCCCTTCATCTGCAAGACTTTGAACAGCAAACAGAGCCAAACAACAACAACAGCCTCAGTCACAGGAAGAGACCCCACAAGACAAGGGATCATAATCAGGCCGAACACTGGCCAGCGTTTGACCTCTGAGGGGGGTGGGGGGGGGCAGGGGGGAGGGGAGGGGGGGGGTGTGTGGTGGGGGGAGTGGGTGGGGGGGGGAGTGTTTCTGCTTCTCTAACTAGGTTGAAATAACAAATCAACCACCCCCGCCTGCACCGTCTGCGCTGACCCTCCTGCCATGAATCTCTTAATATCACGATAAGCATCAGTGCTCTCGAGCCATATGTGAGAAAAGAAGATGAGGGGATGGGGGGTGTCGGGGGGCGGGGCCAAATCCAGACGCCATAAACATGGTTTTAATTAGTGTGACGCTCAAACCAGGCTTTGTTTTTTTTATGGCTTCGGGCCTCAAATTACTTTTAGATTATTGACTCGCTAATGTGTGTTTGATGTGCCTTTGTCACAGAAACAACACCGAGGCTCAAGAACGTCACTAACCAAATATCAGCAAAGTGGTTTTTTGCAGCGTTAAAGCCCCAGCAGGATGAAACGAATCAAAGGATTTTCTAATGAAGAAGACGGGAGAGAAGCTTGACATCTACAATCGGAATTTATTTTTTACATCCACGAACACAATGAAGTCTCAATCTACAAACATTCATTTATCACCCTTTTGGTCTGTTTTACTGAGAAACAGAAGGACACACTGTTCAATCACTTTTGTTTTATGATACTAAAGAGAGATTCACATTCACATTCACAACTCTCTCAAATCAAAAATCAACAGTGGGAATTAGATCTGGTGTCGCTCTAAATCATTTGATCAAAGATATGTAACGACAAACATAATGGAAATGTTTTTCTCGGGAGAGGGTTCCAAAGCAAGAATGCATCGAGAAAACTCCTGTATATTATGGGGTGGATGATTATGATTATAGGAGAATAAGGGGTAGTTCATTTCTGAAATTACTTTCCAACAATAACCTCCAAATGGCAGCGGACTGCGGACAATGACTTAGAGCCCAAGCACAGACGCAGTTGGTACCTGCAGCCAGACATGTGGACTGTGAGCACAGGCGCCTCAGTGACATCCAATACTGCTGAGTCCCAGCTGATTCTAACACAGTTTAAAGGGGACATGTGATGGAAATCAGCTTTAAAAAGATGCTGAGCGTTTGTTTGTCTGTCACATCGGGCAATTAGTACGGTAATGCTTTGAAATCATCTTAAATCAATGGCCCAATCACAAAGGAACGTATCACGACAACTCACGTGAACGATCCCTCAACGAAAAACACTTTGTTGTTGTCGGCAAACTACCGCACTTTTGAGACGGAATAAATGCAGATAATCAACATATCAAAAGCAGCAGGCTCAAATGAGGAAGCAGTGACTGCTTGATTCACTTTGCTGCGTCTGTGTTATTATCCTGAGGCAGCGCTGCTGCGTCATAAGACACCACTCACAGTGTCTGCAGGCAGCTGCACATACAGTCTGCGACTACCTTAATAAAGGTAAGTCACTCCGTGGCAATTGAAGCTGCTGACATAAACAACACAAAGTGCTGTTTCGTGTGGACGGGAAAATGCAACATGCGCAGATTGCTACATTAACTCCCGTAACGATGTTACGGAAGCTCCGTTCACTTGGTGGTCAATTCAACTTCATTACCGATCGAGTCAAGTCTGTAAATTCACATTCGTTACAACACGTGTCTCGCATCTGACTTTCAAGCAAACACGTGTCCTTTGACTTCTCCGTGGCTATAAGCTTGTCTGGAGTACTGGAGCTGACGTAATGAAGTGGAGTGTAACGAGGCAGAAGTTCAGCCAAGAAGCTCAGTGCCACCGAAAAGCCAAATAGTCCCATTTGAAACTCAATTCTGTTAGCGACTGAGAGGAAGCCAAAGCAGATGTATGTGTGCATTCATGCTTCTTTGATTGAGTCAAAGGTCGGGCAGCAGCAATCTGTGCACTGAATGTACACAGTTGTATTTTGGCAGGGGGAATGTAAACACTGTGTTAATTCATCCGCATGAGAGGTAATAAGATAATTAATGAGATGTTTAACGAAATAAAACTACCCAAAATGAAAGGAAACATTTTAAAGCCGAGGGTAGGGAAGGCATGTCCAAACGACTCGAATTATACTTAGGACATGTGCCATGTTACATAAGATAGTTTTGCACATACTGCAGCCGTTCATCCACGCCGCTTCACCTAAATTACTATTTCAATCTACTATTAAGAGGAGACACGATAGAAGCTCACTCTTTCCAGTGTGGGCTTTTGCATAATGCAACAAATCTTGTTTTTACCAAGCGGTAAAAGTAAAATATTTACAACACAAAAAAGTTACATTTTCTTAGTAATATTGCACGGGAAAAGTGCAGCCTCATCATCTAGACTTTCTAATATAAACAGTGGAACGGAGCTAATGAATACACTTCTACTGCCAGAAGTTTGTGACATTACATAGATGTTTATATTGCAATATAAATGCTCATAATAAGTGGAACACAGCAACACTGACACACAAGAACCCCAGAGCAGCTGCAAGCTAATGTTAGCAGACATAGCTAATGTCAACAGGTACAGCTAATGTTAGCAGGAACAGCTAATGTCAACAGGTACAGCTAATGTTAGCAGGAACAGCTAATGTTAGTAGATACAGCTAATGTCATCAAGAATGGCTAATGTTAGCAGGAACGGCTACTTGTCGCTGGAACAGCTAATGTTAGCAGGAGCAGCCTATGTAGCACACCTGTAGCTAACAACAAGGAGTAAAATGCTAATGGAACCCAACCCTGACCGAGATATGAGGCTCGATACCAAGGAATAGATTAACCATGTCGACACAAATGTTAAAAACACAAACAAAATAGGACATATATATTTGAGATATTCTAAATAGTACTGTAGTAAATGTGTCAGTGCTGCATGTGTTTCAGGTCAGTGTGTTGTTGTTCTTGTATTGTGGTAATACGATACATATTGTGTGTTTGGTCGATACAATAAAACTCACCAAAGCCTTCAGCTACACAGGGTAAAGCTGCTGCAGCGCCCCATGTGAGATTCACTGTTTGTCCTTCAAATGTTCCAAGTGCTCCCACCAGCAGTAAAGACACACACACACACACACACACACACACCCACACACTTACTTCCCCCCCCAAACGCACACAC
>JAFBJT010111940.1:23891-35613 GCA_016785325.1 Chascanopsetta lugubris | reverse complement strand
AAATGTATTTATATTATAATGATAAATCAAAATTGTAACAATTTAAAACATAATTTTATAGAAAACATTTTTTATTTTATTCTAGTGAATCCATTTCAATTTTATTTAAAGGTACAGTGTGTAAGATTTGGTGACATCTAGAGATGAAGTTGCATGTTGTATCCATCACCTCACCCCCACCCTTCCGAGTATGCAGGAGACCCTATGGTAGACTTCGGTCATCATTGAAACTCAAAAGATGTTAGTATGTTCACTCTGGGCTATTGTAAAAACATGGCAGCCCCCGTGGAGAGGACCCGCTCCTCATATAAATATAAATTAATGGGCTCATTTAAGGAATGAAAATAAAACATAAAACATTTGGGTGATTATAAGTCTATGAAAACTTCAGTATTGTGAGTGTTTTGTAATAATTTTAGAAGTGAAAGAAAAAGCTGAGCGAAATCTTACACACTGCACCTTTAAATGAACTCTGCTCAATTTTAATTTTAATATCCGATAATTTTACGTGGAATATAGGATTAATTAATGTCGTGTTTGTTGATAATGCGGTTGAAGTAGTCTAGCACTGTATGACAAATCCATGTATACTTTTCATTTATTCATGTCATTTAATTTAATTTAATTAATATTTAGTTTAAAACCTCTAGATATAAAGTCCACCAGAGTTTATTTTACTTTTATTTTTTGGGTATTGTTGAGTCAAGTCTTTGGATTTAGTTGCGGATTGGTGGAGTTGTGCGTCTTTTCTGCCTCGTCAGCAAATCACGAAGCTGTTGTTTAGAACAGTGAAAACTGTTAAATCGTTAAATGCTGCATAATCTGTTGCATTGAAAAATGATGGAGACCTACTTATATACTGTACGTGTGAGCTGTCTGCCTGCAGTTGTTGGTTATGCGTTGATTGGATTCCTGCTCTGTCGCTTCTTCAAGGAACATGTTTGTGATGGTGTCGTGTCTTGTCCTCGGCTGGTTGCGTCTGTCTGTCCACTCTTCGTTTCTGTCCTCACAATTTTCGTTTTCGGGTCCGTCCACCTCGTCCTCTCTGATGCTGAGTTGGGTGTTTAGAACTGATTCTACACAAATGAAGCTGTTTTTGATTCAGCTTGTCCAATCCTGAACGTTTCAAAATTGAATCGAGATTAATATCAATGACTTTTGAATTCAGGAATGGAGACTTTCTTCAACTTACTTTCTTGTGAAAGGGACAATCAATAGAATCTGAGCTAAATACCCCAACTCCAGTCTGACAGTCACCATAGTAACGTCAGTTCTCTGTGTTTCTATCAGACAACTGTCATGTTAACAACAGCGGAGGAGACTCGACTAGAATCCAACAGTTGATTGAATGTCCGTGTGAGTACAAACCTACATCCCTGTTCTTTAACCATCATCGTCAGTCTCCGCTTATTTGAACTATTCATAACTTCCTGCTTGTGGCGGCGATATCTGTCATTAGTAATCGAGACTGCAGTACGTCAACAGCAGCTACATGGGTTGTTATGAAATTAGGTCGGAGGATCAAGCCTTGTGATCTGGGTGATCGCCTTATTTACTCTTTTGCATCCGCCTGAAATATCAGTACACACACAGTATCATTTTCCGATCCCTTTAGAAATCTGAGGAGTTCAGAATTGTAACATAACCAATGCTATATTTTAAGGGAGAACTGTTTCATCTCTTTTTGAGGTCATATGTTTTCATTTTTGTCACTACAGAAGTTTCCTCATACCGTCCACCGCTCCAGCTCCCGTTTTTCACTCTCTGCAGAGCCCTGCCCCCTCTTTACATACGTTTTCTCCCTTCGTTTCTCGCTTCCTGTGTTTACTATTTTTTTTTTCTCATCAGCTCCGTTGAAATGTCCAGACTGAAGTAAAATGTGAAGATGTAGATTTCAAAATAAAAGCCAACCTCCCAATAAGTCATTTGGTCAGCATTAGCTCAAACATAGAGCTTGATCTCATCTTTTGGGAATTAAAGGATGTGGAGCTGGCCTGCTGAAACACGTTCATGAACCCATTCGTGATCAAAATCTGCGTTTTCAACAAACCTAATCTGACTCCTCTGGATTTCCTCTTTATCCTCTGCAGCCGTCAAACAGCTGAAGGAGACTGTGAGTTCTTCAATCCACAAACTGGCCAACTTTGATGGTAAGACTTCAATTTCGTTTTTTTAAGTCACACAAACGAACCTCATTAAATCTGATATTTTCTAATGTCATTAACATATTTGTGTCCGTGTGTCTGTTTGTGTGTGGGTGTGTGTGTGGGGGGGCTGCTGCGCGCGTGCACGTGTATATAGAAGTGTTGGACGCCCACCTACAGAACAACCAGACGGCAGAAGACGACATCCTGGCCAGCCCTGATCGACTTAAAGGTTCAGAACACAACCTTGATATCACACGTCGTGGACCTATAAACATCTGAGTTACTATCACACGTTTTCATTGATTTTATGATAGGTTAAATTGGAGGACACATTCCAAAATGTGTAGTGTCTCTCACAGACTTATTAAAAAGTGACGCACACACACACACACACAGACACACACACACAAACAGTGTCAGTGCGGAGTTGTAAAGCTGCTTCAAACTGCTGCTGCTGCTTTTTCCTTTCCACCACATGAACCTTCCTCTGCCCCATTCACAACAATGACTCGTGTCAGTGGCTGCACACAAAGACACAGCTTAAACAACATAAACACAACAATGTGTGTATCATTATGTTCATCCATTTTTTTGCACCCTCTGACTTTACACCCTGTATTTCTATTTCTCTTTCCTGCTTTATTTTTCTTAATTTTTACTCTGTTAATGGTTTGTCCTATTTATTCAATAACCCTGCCCCCTTCTCTCTCTCTCTCACTGTGTGTGTGTGTGTGTGTGTGTGTGTGTGTGTGTGTGTGTGTGTGTGTTCCGTGTCCCCGTCCCCACAGGGAATCAGATGGATGCCAAAGAGTCAGACATGTCAGATACTCTGAGTCCCAGCAAAGATCGCAGCAGTGACGACACGTCGGGTCAGTGAAACACTAATTCTTCTTATTCTTACAATTTCATTTCATATCATAGTGAATATTAAGTTGTCAACTTATTGTTTATTGTTTCTAATTTTTCATTCTCAAGTATATTTAAAATACATTTATTTATTTATATTTTAAGATGCATTTGTTTATATATACAGTATATTTATGTATATTTTTCTATATTTTGTTAATTTATGTGTCTTTTATGCGGTGATCATTTCATATCTAGTAACTTTGATGATATTTTTAAAGCTGAAATGTCAACCTGGCTCATGTTATTTTATATTTATTCAAGCTCCTCAAAAATAAATTCATGATCGATTGAATTTTTCTTTTTCTTTTTTCATCATTGAACAGACACCTCTGGTTACCAAAATGTACTTGTCCATATATACCATTACCTAAATACTTTTAATTTACATCTTTAAAATGTATCATGCAATAGCTGTGTTTTCAGCTCTTTCAGTGTGAAACTATGAACTGAATTTCTCTCCCTCAGACGGTAACATGGACGATCACGAGCTGAATGAACCACAGAACAGAGTAGCTCTGCTCAAAGGTAACCAACCTCCCCTCTACATCTTCTCTAAGCGTTCAGTAACGATTTCATCCACAAGAGGGAGACGTATATTTTATACTTTACGAATGTTATGAATTTACATAAACATCATCCCATTGTGTGTGTGTGTGTGTGTAGCTGAGTTGCATCGGGCCGGTCTAGAACCCGGAGACACGGAGCAGGTCATCCACCATCTCCACAGAGAACTTCTGGAGGCCCAGGAATTGGCCAATACTGGCAAGCAAAAATGTCAGGAGCTTCAAGGTGAGTCATCGTAACAGAAGAGGAAAGGTACTTGTAGTGCTGTTATAAATCACACATTTACTATTCGTTATACCGTACTTTACAAGGCCTGGTTGGAGAGGGACATGGGTAACGGGCCGTAAAAAAAAAAAATGTCGCGATGTAAAACGAAATCAGTCGCATTTCACTAGTTTTCATTATCATTCATTTGATTGAGTTTCCACACATTATCTTACGTACGACTTATGTAAGTGAATGAGGATAATGGTGAATGTGTGTCTGCAGCTCTGCTGGAGGAGGAGAGGAGGAATAACTCGCAGCTGACTGAAGAGTCTACCAAACAGATTCAGTACCTGCAGAGTAAGTGCGCGCACACACACACACACACACACGCGCACACACACACACACACACAGTGTCTTTATATGTATCCACTATTCATGTCCTCACCTTGCCCTGTGTGTGTGTGTGTAGCTCAGCTCGGGAAGCTGCAGGCTGACATGGAGGCACTGAGGGAGCAGAGGGAGAGCACCATCTGCAGCACCAGAGAGGAGCTCTACTCGGCCCAGGAGGAGGTACCATCACCCCCACCTCGCCCCTTTACCCCCCCACAACCACCATCTCCTCCTCTCACCTCCCCTCCCCTCCCTCCTCTGTCCGTCTAGATCCTCGTCCTCCGGCATGCCATGGAGGCGGCCACGGCGGAGCGGGAGCGCGAGATCGCCGCCCTGCAGGCCGACCTCGGCGGCGTGCGCTCGGAGCTGGAGCACTGGAGGAGCACGGCCTCTAAGTACGAGGAGGAAATCGGCCGACTGCAGGAGGACTTCACGCAGCAGCAGCAGCAACAGAACTCTGCCAACCAGCTGCAGGGTGAGCTGTGTGTGTGTGTGTGTGTGTGTGTGTGTGTGTGTGTGTGTGTGTGTGTGTGTTTGCCTGCATGCGTGTTTGTGGCAATGACAAATCTAAACTTAAAAATGAAATCTTTTTAATAATCCTCTCCTCTCCTTCTCTCTCTCTGTCTCTCTCTCTGCCCCCCCCTCTCTCTCTCTCTTCCTCCCCCTCTTCCTCTCTCCCCCTCCCTCCCCCAGTGGAGTGTGTTACACTGCAGCAGCAGTGTTTGTGTTTGCAGCAGGACTGTGACGGCCTCAGAGATGAGAGGAAAACTCTCGTGGACAAACTGCACCGCTTGGAGGCTGACTTGAGCAGGTACACACATACACACACACACACACACACACACACACACACGCTTACTATTTCAGTATTTGGATAAAACAGCTTGAAGTCAGCATTGATTATCTGAGAACGAGGGTCGATGTGAGGAACCAGCTGATACAGGCCGAGTGGGAGGTGTGATGATTGACAGCTGACAGAGCTCGTGCCCATCAACACCTGTTCTCGTTAGTGCCCAGCAGGATTTTATCTGAGCCTCAGCTGAAGCTTCACAGGTCTCCGATAAACTGCCAACAGCATCTGCATCAGCTTCATTTATAATGACTGCAACCCCCCTGATTAAATAGTGCTGAGGTCAGATTGCGTATGTTCACTCGCAGAGACAGATACGTGTGTTATGTTGTTGTTGTTGTTGTTGTTTGTGTGCAGCACCAAGGAGCGGAGTCAGGTCCTCAGTTGCAGTCTGGAGTCTCTGGAGAAGAGGGAGGGGGACCTGCAGGACAAACTGGGTTCTCTGGAGAACCAGCACCTGCAGGACGCAACCAGGATGAAGACCCAGCTGGACCAGGCCCAGGCCCGCACACACACACTGCAGAGAGAGGTGCACAAACCCCGCCCCCTCAGCCCCTGTACTCCTTCACTTCTAATGATGGCTTGAGAACTCATAGAAGTGTGTGTGTGTGTGTGTGTGTGTGTGTGTGTGTGTGTGTGTGTGTTGTATGTGTGTGTGTGTGTGTGTGTGTAGTATGAAGACACACAATCCCAGTTGTTAGATCTGCGTCAGCGCTATGAGCGAACAGAGCAGGAGAAGCTGAACATCCACCAGGAGCTGGAGCAGTGCAGGAGCAATCTGAAGCTGCTGCAGGACAAGCCCAGCTCCGTGAGTACACACACACACACACACACACACACACACACACACACACTCACACACAAACCAAAACCAAAGACCTTTTATATATTTGTATACTTGATTGATTTGAAAACCCCTTGTGTTGTTGTTTTCTTTATGTTTTTTTGTTTTGTTTAAGCACCAGATTTGCTCATGGACACTGGCAGTCCTGGACACTCCACCGCCTCCCTCCCTCACTGCTCACACGCTAACCCTTAGACTATAATCAGACCCTCAGTCCTGCCCACTAACAAAGACAACAGATATCAAACTATACGATGGAGGCAAATGAAATGAAGATATAAATAGAATATGCCATAAATAAATAAAACGGTGTAAATTACATGTGAGGTTTGATTCCATCAGGAAATTCATAATGACGACAACAGCGAGGCAGAGCAGCCTCCCGCCTCCCCCCCCCTCCTCCTCCTCCTCCTCCTCCTCCTCCTCTTCCTCTCCTCGTCCTCAGCCTCCTTTCGTTGTGTCAGCCAATGTTTATCTCGATACTGACGTGTTTGTTTCTCTTGAGCTTTTCAAAGTAAGAGTCCTGATCTTCACGTTCAGACGACTTAATTTTGTTGTAACTGACATCGAAGAGTCCTAGTGCACTCAATTCTCAAAATATAAAGGAATGTGGCCCAAATGACATTTGACTTGATTGCACTTCTTAGTTTGAACACGGGGCGGGGCTACTTTGAAAATAGCTGTCTGAGTTTGCATTCTTAGCATCACCGGATTGGGCAGCATTGGAAGCAGAGGTTGAAGGTTCTAATCCAGCCTCATTATCATTATCAGGGGGATCACAACACATTCCTGAAATTCCAGTTCTGGTCTTTAAAGCTCCAGTGGACAGTAAGGCAGCAGTTGGTACAGTTCTGGTCTTTAAAGCTCCAGTGGACAGTAAGGCAGCAGTTGGTACAGAGAGCTAACGAGACCATAATGAGCTGAAATCAGTCGAGAAGGAGTTGGTTACCATGGTGACGGGCGGAGGGCCCGATTCTGTTTGGGGGGGGGCGGGGGGATGGGGGTTCTTTATTGTGAATGTGGCTGTCGAATGTGCACATGGCAATGATGTTTTATAGAAATGGCTGAGATGTAAACAAGTCTCGCTCTCTCTCACTCACTAGTCTCTCTACCTATTTTCAGACTTGTCCCCCAGATAATCTCACGCGCACGACACAGTAGGACTGAATTCATAATAGCCACCACGTAGATACAGAAACGACAGCATTCTTTGTTTTCTTCCGTTGTCATGGTAACCTGCCTCCATGTTAAGTCCTCGCCCCTGTAGTCTTTGTCCGCCTGTTGGCAAACTTTATATATCCTCATGGAAATGTACTGCCCTCCACACCCACTCACGGTTGCCCCGGGAACCCACGAGTGAGATCGTCCACAGAAGGACGATCTCCGGAGGCCTGTGCATGTCTGAAAGACTCTGTCTCTCCCTCTGTCCCCTCCCTCCCCCCTCACTGTAGCTGCTCCATCCTCCATGTTGGTTTTGGTTGATTTTTGCATCAAATTGACAAAAGTCAAAATATATCTGACAATTTTGAGATGGATAGTTGGAAAAACCCCAAACCCATCCGCTAGGGGGCAGTTGAGATGTGTCAGCTTGTCTCTGAAAGGGCTTTTAGACTGAAGGTAACTGCTCCGACAGAGTTGAACCCTGAATTCTCATCAGCAAGACTGACTCCTCACCTCCTGCACTTCCCTTAATTTTCATCATCATCATCATCATCATCATAGTCGTGGTGGTCTGTCTTCATCTACTGGTTTTGCGCGGCTCGAACTAAAGCATGAGCGTCCGTCAGTCTGCTGCTCGTCCATCACACTTACTCTGCTTCTGCTCCTCTGCGGCTCACACTGCTCTTTAAAGTGACAGTCTCCCGACTGTAGCCCCTCCTCGACACGTGTCGGCACTTTTCATCCTCTTGGAAACACTTCAACTCCCATCAGAAGAACTCTGACCGTGTCAGCATTGTTTATAGAACAGCTGCTGCCCGATGAACGACATAACAAGATCTGGCCTCAGCTGAAAAGAACAGAGGGGGATACATCTGCGTGGTCGTTGTGATGTAGCTACGATGATAAAGATCGGGGTTGGTAAACATGATCCGATCTTTGGACCCGTCTGTTTAAAGTGACACTGCAAAAACCAAAGAGCTGAAGTCGAAAAGTTGGAGAAAACATTTCAACTTCTTCAATATAAAAACAGCCCAAACCATTTTTTCGTCAAGTGACCAAGACGGAGTCTATAATTGATTGACCATTTTTTAGCCAGCAAGCCATTAGCTCAACACTGTAGACAGCGGAGTGCTTATGAGGCTCGTAGTGGGCGGTTCACTCCTCGGCCACCTCACTGATGCCGAACTCCCCCTACTGTATTTGAAGGCCACGTCCCTAAATGATGCTCAATTCTAGTTTGAAACTTAGCCCTGTCCCCGTACCGTTGTCATGAGAACACACGTGAGTGATTGGGACCACAACCATCTTTTGTACCAGACTTTAAACATGTTTCATTCACCTCTAAAGTTCATCATTTTTACATGGGAGTGTATGGGGATGGGGCCTCAAGTGGCCACCCTGTGGGCTGCACTTTTTTTTTTTTTTTTCCCAATCCTTGTATAAGTCTCATCCGTCAGCCCCCGAGGTTTTTACTTGTTAACGTAATTGAGCGTTGAGCTCAGTTATGAAGGAAGAAGTGTCCCTTTAGAAAGCCAGACTCCGCCCATCTCTGAATGAAGGCGGGACGCTAACACTTGCATCATCCGTCCTCTGTCTCCTCTCAGCTCTGACTCGCTCTTTTGATCTCATGCACCATTTCTGTTTTTATTCTCAGGGTTTGTGGTTTTCATTCTGTTCTCGTGCATCCAGTTTGCTGCTTGACATCAGTCCGCTCCCCTTCCTTTTCTTTTTCTTTGCACATTGACAGGTTTGCTGTTGTTGTTTATCCTTCCTCTCATCCTCCAGCCATTGAGCAGTGTCCGTTGTTTTGAAACCCTCTCTTCGTTCTGTGTTGATTGCTGCTCCTCTTCTTTTATTCTCTCACGTCTGACCAGAGTTTGTTTGAAAACGTGTTCTGTTTCTCTACCCTGGTCGTCCTCGTCAGGCTTCTTTACTTTGCTGCTTCTACCTGTGTCCTTTCTTTCCTTTAAATCCTCTTTATTATTTCCTGCCCTGAAGTTCCCAAACAACATTATTTATCTCTGTTTCGTGGTGTTTTAAAAAAAAAAATTTCTGCCTAACTTCCGCGCACAAGATGATTAACCATGAACTCTTGACCTCTCCTATCACACTGCTTTGTCATTTCATGAAGCCAAATCAATAGTGTGAGAGCTTAAAAAAATAGAAAAAGCACAGTTTTTATGTATTTATTTAATTGTTCTAATTTTTGTCAACATTTAAAACCTGTTAGATCCAAGGTTTTTATTTCATCTGCACCAAAATGTGTTTGTGCAAAATGGCTAAAACAGTTCTTCCTCACAACGTTCACATCTGATGGATTTGACTTTTAAATTGCTATTATGTATTAATTTTTAATTTAATTTAATTTGTTTTAATTAAATTTGATTTAATTTTGATCATTGCTAACATTAAACCTCACGAGTCACTCTACTGGTAGAAAGGGGAATTACACAGTGGCTGGATTAGTCGTTTTTAAATCTCCATAACACAAAACATTAATGAGCTCCTCTGTGACTCCTCCCTCATTAGGTTTTGTTATTATGTTATTAGTGGATTTTCTGGGGCATAGCTCATAAACAAACAAACATACGGACAGAATGAAGATGTAACCTTGATTTGATCACATTTAAAAAATAAAATACGCCGAAATAATAGAATATCCTCTTCGAGGACTTGAGCAGCTTTTTTTCTTCTTTTATTATCTCTTTTCTTTGTTCCTCTCCTCTTCCTCCTCTTCCTCTCTCTCTTTCTCCTGGTCTCGGTGTGAGTGAAAATAGCTGATTAGATGATGGGACTAACTCTCTTTTCTTTGTGTGTGTGTGTGTGTGTGTTGTGTGTATGTATGTATGTGTGGGTGTGTCTCTCTCTCAGAGCGGCTGGAGCCCCTGGATGCCGGT
This sequence comes from Chascanopsetta lugubris, assembly GCA_016785325.1. NCBI lineage: Eukaryota > Metazoa > Chordata > Actinopteri > Pleuronectiformes > Bothidae > Chascanopsetta > Chascanopsetta lugubris. The sequence goes on along the minus strand of JAFBJT010111940.1, from coordinate 25,642 downwards.
CATTGCAGTGATGGTTGCCGTGACGGCTGCCGTCCTCTACCCCAACCTCTCCAAGAGCAGCTCCACCTAGGACTCCACACACACACACACACACACACACACACACACACACAAACACACAGAGCGCTGTACACTCAGCGTCACTGCTTTACTTGTATAAAGTCTAATTGTACATAATTGTAGAGGGAATATAAAAGGTTGTGGTTTCTACAGAAGATTCAGAAGCTTCTCGGTTTTATTTTGTTGTTTTTCTTTTTTCTTGGGGTTTGTTTGTTTTTGTTTGTTTGTTTTTCTGCAAGCAGGAGTTTCGTTGTCATTTTTATCCTCGGCTCTGTTGGCTGTGGTGGGGGCTTTAGTTTTTCGTCTCTCTGCTGATCTTTGGTAACAAATCCTTCAACATCTGACCCGAGCTTACACACAAGCACGCACACACACGCACGCACACACACACACACTCACACACACTCACACACACACACACACACACACACACACATACAGTCATTCACTCTGCCTCGTTAACACACAGCAGAGTGTTGGAAGGCAACACTTTCCAGCAGCAGAGGAAACGAGTCGATTCGTTTGGTGGGCGGAGCTTAAACGTGATTCAAACCTGCAGCTTGGCCAGCACTGCTGAGTCAGCATTTCATGTTTTATCAGTCTCTGTGTTCACATGCTAAGTTCTCCTGACTGACTGTGCTGGGAAGTGTGTGCCCCCATCAGGTGATTTCAGGAACTGCATCGTTTGTACTGGTTTCAGTCAGCCATGTTGGATTTTTGTGTTTTTTACATTTCGTAACTTCGTCACTGTGGAGGGAGACTGTTTTGAGTTTGAAAACTTGAAGCCAAATTATAATTAAATTAAAAATCAAGTTTGATTTTTCCTTGTTTTTATTTTTTTGATAATTTTGGCGACACAGAAAATCGGGGTCAAAGTGCCTCTGAATATGAGCACCACATATATTGTATGTGTACAGACAAACACTGACACACACACGCTCACTATAGACTGTTAGAGCTGTATGTGTGGAGAGAAGATGGACATAGATGTTTCAGTTTTATTAGGAACACCCCTCTAGTATCAATGTGAGCTCCTGCCCATTCAAGGGCCCCGTTCAGAGACCTGAGGTGTAACTTCCTGTTATTGGACTTCCTGTTTCCTGTCTGCCCATATGACCCCTGACCTCACCCTCAGAACCTCCCGCCCCTCGATGTTATCACTTTTTTGGACCCTTCTCTGTAAACGAAATGCACAGATATCCTGTCACGTGATGGGCCGATTTGATATCATCACCACGCAGTCTGACAGGTGTTTCAAATAAATCGACACTTGTCTCACATTTGAGTTGATGATAGGGAAAAGACTGTAAAGATCCCAGTGGACAAAACAATATTAATTTCCCTTTTGATCATAGATGTGGTAATGCTGCCTACTGAGTGTTATTACTAATGTTTTCCTTGTGGTCAGTGGTGGTATTGCAATCAAAAAGGCTCCCAAACCCACAGAGCCCCGTCAATGAATCTGCAAATTGATGATCTCTACTGCCCCCTGGAGGTTTAATCGTAAATGGGAAAAGATTCAAACGTAAAATATTCATCAGCATCTTTTTACCAAAGCACTTTGATTAATATCATTACATGTTTGAACATTAACTTCTCCATCTTCTCCCCAAACACACACACATTAGGCCTCTGCTGAGACTGTGTGTGTGTGTGTGTGTGTGTGTGTGTGTGTGTGTGTGTGTGTGTGT
>JAFBJT010111940.1:0-12500 GCA_016785325.1 Chascanopsetta lugubris | reverse complement strand
ACCCTACAGGTCATGGAGGCCTAGGAGCTACAACATGTGGGCACTGCAGCTAAATGCCGCGTTCAGGTGTGAGTGAACTGTAATGGACTCTACACACACACACACACACACACACACACACACACACACAGAGGCTCTGTGTTGTCGCAGAAAAGGTAACCTGAGAGAGGCAAGGATATAGATTTACGTGCGCGCGCGTGCGCACGCACACACACAAACACTCACACACAGAGAAAGCTCCATTATTGGTGTCAGTCTCTTGCTGGAGTGTTTTTCCAAAGTCAAACTAAAAGAAGCAAACGTCTCATTAAAGTTAACTTTGACAGATGATCACAACAGGAAGTCGTGTGTCGTGAGCCTTTGTTCGTCGAGGTCAAAGTCAAATTACCCGCCACCACAATGACTGCTTATAGCTCTGTCCTCCATTATACAGCAAGACAACAACAAATAAATGATGGAACTCGCGGTGAAATTACACATTACTGTCGACCAGGAATAGATATAGTTTTTTTAAAGGGCCACTTCACCCAAAATTACACACAGACTCCATGTTGAAGCTCAGTGGTTCAGACACACTGGGGGTGAATGTGAATTTGTTTTACTGGTGTTAGAGGGAAACAACAAATAACGCACACACACACACACACACACACACACACACACACACACACACACACACACACACACACACGTAGGATAGTTTGAGCATAGGGATGAGGTTGGATACATTTAGAGTTTTTTTGTGTGTGTGTGTGTTAGTCACAATGGTGAACCTCCAACTTTATTTTTCAAATAGTGTATTATGATTAATAATAATAAAATGATCATTATATCCAATTAATCAAAATATAATTGATGGATTGAACTATTCATAAAATATTTTTTAGTTGCAGGTAATCCTTATATTATTTTTTAATTTTTTTAAATGTGTATTTATTGATTTTTGAACCATTATCAAAATGTGAACATTTAGATTTTTATTTGGTTAATCGATTTAATCTTTTAAAAAACAAAATAAATCAGTTTAGCATGTGTTTCAGGATGTGAACTCAAAAACTGTGAAATGTTGCGTTTGGGCTCAGACTGGTTTTATTCATTATAACCTCTCCTCCGGCTCCTCTTTAATATTTTTATTTTCCGACATGTGGCTTCATTCAAACTCTACCTCATGCATATTTATAATCTCATTTTTTCATGACCACAAACTCTCTTTTATTTTGTAACTGTATTTCTTCTCTCATCATCCTATTCCTCTTCCTCACCACATGCCTTGAGATGACATCATAGCCTGGGAACCAGCAGGGTGAGGTCATACAAGGCCAGGCACTGCGATGTGTTTGTTAGTGTGTGTCCTGTTTATCCACCCAGATGTAGTGCCAGATGTGTGTGTGTGTTTGTGTGTGTGTTAATGACAAGGCACCACCGAGCTGGCAACTCGGCTCTTTTGTGGTTCACGTTTCCTCCATTGTCTATTTATTGTGAAATGTGTGACGCGGTTGTTTGAAGATACACATGTAGTTTGAAAATCGTTGTTGTGTACCATGGTTATGGTATTTGATCAAATATTGATATGAAGTATTTCAATGGTAATTATTTTTGTAATGAATGTTTCCTCGTATTTCTGTTGAAGTGGCAAAGGGTGGCTTGCAGCTCACAGGGTGGCCACTAGAGGCTCAATTCTCACAGACTCTCACGTTAAAATGACCAACTTTAGAGGTGAATTAAACATGTTTATTTGGATATGTGTATATATTTTATGCCATCGAGATTTGTAATAATTTATGGGGCGCGGCCTCTTGAGTGACAGCTGGGCCAACCAGTGGATGCTATGATAGCCCCTTGGGCCCTACCGTTGCTCCACCTGTGCTCTGCCTCATTGACCGTTTTTGTATATGTGCCACTCCAAGTGTTGGACTGGCTCTGGTGCTAATCTGTTGACTTTTGACCTTTAATGAGTCTAGGCCCACATCCCGGGCTCCTCTGGTTCTTAAGTGCCATTTGGCAAAGTCTCCAAAGATTCACCTCTTTAACACTGGACCACTTCTGAAGTCCTCTCTTGTTTTCATTCACCTCTTTGATTCCTCATGAATGATTCTGAGGGACATGGGAGTCGGCTCCCCTCAGTCCTTTGATCTCTCTTTCTCTCCATTCATCAGATTAAAGGGAGAGAGAGACAGAATAACAGTGTCCTTACGTTATTAACTCGTCTGTGGACATTAAAAGCTGCCTCTGTCTCTGTCTGTAATCTGGACCGTTCAGTGGCGTCGTTGCGTGACTCATGTGACTCTTATTAAGCGGTGGAGTTATTACAGCGATGCATCATGCGGTGATGTCATGGGTGTCACAGTTTGGGAGCTGCAACATGATGCTGTGGGGAGGCGGAGTCAGGGGTTTGTCTGGAAAAGGTTAAAATCCCCAAACCATGGAGTTGATGGATCCTTTTGAAGTGGCTGCATCCAAACATCATAGAGGAATTCAAAAGTAAGGTCAATGCAATGAAAATCGGACAAATAAAACACGGACTTTACCTTTAAATACACTGAACAAAAATGTGAACGCAACACTTTTGTTTTTGCTCCCGTTTTTCATGAGCTGAACTCAAAGATCTAAAACATTTTCTATACACACGAAAGACCCATGTCTCTCAAATATTGTTCACAAATCTGTCCCAATCCATGTTAGTGAGCACTTCTCCTTTGCCGAGATGATCCATCCCACCTCACAGGTGTGGCACATCAAGGTGCTGATCAGACAGCGTGATTATTGCACAGGTGGGCCTTAGGCTGGCCACAAAAAAAGACCACTCTGAAATGTTCAGTTCTGCTCGATCGGCGGGGTCTTGTCAGGATCTGGTGTGTCCACCATTGGCCTCATGCAGTGCGGCACATCTCCTTCTCATAGAGTTAATCAGGTTGTTGATTGTGGCCTGTGGAATGTTGGTCCACTCCTCTCCGATGGCTGTGCAAAGTTGCTGGATACTGGCAGGAACTGGCACCCGCTGTCGTATCCGCCGATCCAGAGCATCCCAAACGCGCTGAATGGGTGACATGTCCGGTGAGTATGCCGGCCATGCAAGAACTGGGATGTTTTCAGCTTCCAGGAATTGTGCACAGATCCTTGCAACACGGGGCTGTGCATTATCATGCCGCAACACGAGGCGATGGTCGTGGATGAATGGCACGACAATGGGCCTGGGGATCTCGTCGCGGTATCTCTGTGCGTTCAAAACGCCATCAATAAAATGCGCCTGTGTTCGTTGTCCATAACATACGCCTGCCCATACCATAACCCCGGCGCCAAACCGCTCGCCCACATGACGCCAAACACACACACACTGTCTGCCGTCTGCCGTGAACAGTGAAAACCGGGATTCGTCCGTGAAGAGAACACCCCTCCAACGTGCCAGACGTTGATCAACCTCACCCGTATGTTTCTGCAGAGTGCTTATGAGGCTCGTAGTGGGCGGTGCCAATGCCTAACTCCTCCTACTTCCTGGTTCATCCAAAAACTGGCAAAGAGGCGGAGCACAGTTAGAGCTGGGGTGGGCTCATGGTGCTGTCGCAGCATCCACAGGTCGGCCCAGATGTCACTCAAGAGGCCACGCCCCTTAATAATGCACAATTTCAAACCTGGATTGAATAGAAATAAGCCCCGTCCCCATGTAGTTGTCATGGGGGTAAAATGTGACTGCCTGAGACCAAAACTGTAGTTTGTACCAGACTTTAAACATGCTCCATTCACCTCTAAAGTTGACCATTTTAAAATGGGAGTCTATGGGGATTGACTCACTTTTGCCTCAAGTGGCCACCCTGTGAACTGCAAGTTTTGTGTCTGTGCCTTTGCCACCATCCATGGGTCTTTGAATGGGTACGGGGTGCCATGTATGTTCCAGTGATGGATTGGAGGAGGAGGGGGGGCTGTGATCTCACTGGTGAGGAATTTGAGTATATTCTATAGCACGGAACGCGCGCACACATATACGGTAGCACCCCCCCCTTCACATCCTGTTGTTTGCAGCAGCAGGTACCTCCTCCTCTGCTCATTTTTTCCATGTAGGAAAATCAAACTCTGCGTGACGTGACTCCACAACATCCGATCATACTTTGCGTTCAAGTATTTAAAAATTGCAGGTTGTCGTCACTGTGGCGATAAAAATAAAATGATAGCTTTGATGAAACTGTGGTGTGCTCACTTGAAGGGGGCGTGGCCCCGGCGGTAATTTCGATGACATCACTGCCACGAGCTGCCTCAGGCGTTGAGTGTTCAGCACAAAATTGTCAGGTAGGATTCGGAACGTGTGCGTCTGTGACGAAACAGCTGTTTGAAGTGAGTGGGTGAGAGACAGGGAGAGGCTTGTGGCAAAGCAAATTCTGAGAATATAACCGAATGTGGCCCACACGTGAAACTTGACTGTGAACATAGTGTGTGTGATGTAATGACCCCGCTGGTTTAAAGGTGCAGTTTGTACGATTTTCGTCATTTTTGTCACTTGAAAACTTTACAAAACAATTCCATACTGTGATTTTCATGAATATATAATCACTTATATGTTGTTGTTTTTTTTTTCAGTACCCTGAAATGAGTCTGTTAATGTGTATTTACTTGAGGAGCGGGCCCTCTCTACGGGGGGCCGCCATGTTTTTACAGTAGTAAAAGCGGACGTAGTTTTACTGACAACTGAAGTCTACCATAGGTTCTCCTGCATGCTCTGAAGGGTGAGGGTGGGGTGATGGATGAAACATGCAACTTCACCTCTAGAGGTCACCAAATCGTACACACTGCACCTTTAATAGGTCGGTTTGTAGGTTATTGGTTCTAATGTTGGGACCTGGAGGAGGTGCAGCTGAGTCATTCTGTAACTTCCTGTATCAGGGAAGGTGTGTTGCACTGATAAGGAATTCTCTCCCTGCCTCATTCACCTTTATTTACACACACACACACACACACACACACACACACACACACACACACACTGATCTCACCTCCCTCACTTTCTCCTCGCACCCATTCACTCCCTCATTGTCTCTCCCAATATAAACTTGAACCCGCCCGCCCCACCCTACTTCTCCATCTAGCGGCCTTGTTGTGGTGTGTGGATGTTGTTGTGTCTCCATGGTGACGGGTCAACAAATCAGCAGGTATCGGCAGAGACGGTGGCGACGGCGGCAACGGTTGCCTCGAGGCCGAGCGGCTCAAAACATACTTTCTCTGACGCAGAACGGAGCTGAATGAAAACGTTAGGAGGGCGGGGTGGGGGAGGGGGCTTATAACCCCTGAAAGCCACTGCTCCATGGACCAGTGGAAAGTGAAAGGTGGGCGTATCTGTTTGTGTAAGGTGGGATCCGGTGACCTTAGGACCCTCCCACACATGTTTCACAAGACCAGTCAGCTTCTAGAAGGCATGAATGATTTGAGTGATTGCACTGCCCTCTCAGGTGTGTGTGTGTGTGTGTGTGTGTTGGCTCATGTCCCACCTGCAGTATTTAGAGAACAAACCCACAAACTGAGGTATGCTGAAGCCTGGGTCACATAAGGAGGATGGAGCGACTCGGACTTTAAACCCCAGCAAACAATGGAGCAGATTATTAGAACTCATAACCTTCTCACACTCAGACATTTGTTTATGTTCAATTCCCTCGTGTTTTGACTGACGGACTGCTACATTTAACTCCACCCATTTGTTTCTGTGTGTGTGTGTTTGTGTGTGTATGTGTGTGTGTGTGTGTGCGCCCGTGTTTATCACCCTCTCTGTTCCTCTTCTTTTGTTCAACAACAGGCTGCCATGGCGATAGCCTCGATTCTCGCAAAACTGTGTCTCTCTCACACACACACACACACACACACACACACACACACACACACACTCACACACTGTTTGATAGTATTGAGTCGTTTCATTGAGATGAAGTTTAAGTGAAAAGTATTTTTAAAGAAGCATTAGGGAACTTGTGATAATTGTTAATGATTGTTAATAGTGACACCTGTGGCTGTGAGGTGAACTGCACTCAATTGTAAATACAGTCTGCTATAGGTTCTCATACATCACTGGAGTGGAAATGGACTGGAGATGACTTCACCCGTAGTCTCTAGATCCTACGCACTGTGCTAATCAGTGAGTGTGCTGAACTATTGTGTGTGTGTGTGTGGGGGGGGGGGGGGGGGGGGGGGGGTAAAGGTCATTGTGTAGTGCAGCTCAGTGACAGGATGTTTGCTGGAGAGGTGGGTGGTGGTGACACACACACACACACACACACACACATACACACACAGGTGTGATAGAGAAGAGCGAAAGAAGGAAGGAGAGAGGGAGGCCGCTGAGTGAAAGAAGAGATAAATGAGTGTTTGGCAAAAGAGGGAAAGGTCAGGAAAGAGTTTGATGTCGCAACGTCTCCCCGCACACACACACACACACACACACACACACACACACAGTCATTAAGGTGTTGTGTCACCTATGGGTGAGGCAGCTCTCTCTCCCAAAGCTCCAGCCAAGACTCCTGCTGAGACTCCTGCTGAGACATGTCAGTCCTGCTGACTGAGCAGGTGTGTGGCAGGAGTTCTCATGGACAACTCCGCTTGGGGACATATCCCTGCTGAACATGTCTCTGCTGAACGTGTCACAGCTGAACATGTCTATATGCTGAACATATCACCGATGAACACGTCATTACTAAACATGTCTCTGTTGAACTTATTTCTTCCTGACATGTTTTTGCTGAACGCATCCTCACTGAACATATCTCTGCTGAACACGACTGCTGAACGTGTGTATATGCTGAACATGTCTCTGCTGAATACGTCTCTGCTGGACATATATATATATATATATATATATATGCTGATCACGTAACTATGCTGAACATGTCTATGTGCTGAACACATCTGTGCTGAACACGTCTGTGCTGGACACATCGGCTGAACATGCCTTTATGCTGGAAATATCTCTTCTGAACGTGTCACTGCTGAACAGGTCTATATGCTGAACACGTCTCTGTTGAACACATCATTACTAAACATGTTTTTTGCTGAACATGTCTGTGCTGAAAACACTTACAAATAAAGAAGAAAATCCATTATATAAGTTTTTATTTAAATAAATGTGAATAAATCGGAGACAGAGACGTGAATCAAAAACAAGTGGAATATGTTGTCTGTTCGACTCTGAAGTCTGTGCTGCAGCTGAAGATAAGCTTGTGTGTGTGTGTTTATGTGTGTGTGTGTGTCTGTGTGTGTGTGGTCTGGTATGAGGCACCAGCTGGTACAGTGAGCTCTGTGTTCTGGCAGTGGCTGGTGTTCAGGTGATGTATTTCATAGGTTGAGCTCAATCACTGTTGCACAACTGTAATATTGGTGTGTGTGTGTGTGTGTGTGTGTGTGTGTGTGCGTGCACATTAGAGCCGATTGTGGTGTCAACATGGATGAAATCAGGCATCAGGAATATCTTGTTTTCCTTCTTACATCAAATTGGCGAGTCATGTTTGTGTACTTGACACTTTCCATGCATCTCCTCCAGATTCTAAAGCTATCGTGGATGGGAACCTGAAACTGATCCTGGGTCTGGTCTGGACTCTGATCCTGCACTACTCCATCTCCATGCCAGTGTGGGAGGGTGAAGATGCAGAGGTAAACACCATGACATTTAAAAAGTGAAGATGAAATGATGAATACAAACACAGACAACGTAACTGTTGCCTTTGATCTTTCAGGCAGAATCAAAGACACCCAAACAACGTCTGCTGGGCTGGATCCAACACAAGGTCCCGGACCTGCCCATCAACAACTTCAGCCAGGACTGGAGGGACGGCAAAGTGTTGGGAGCACTGGTGGACAGCTGTGCACCAGGTACTGTGTTTGTGTGTGTGTGTGTGTGTGTGTGTGTGTGTGTGTGTCACATTTGTTAACGATGCTAACGATAATGGGATGTGCCGCTGCAGGTCTGTGTCCAGACTGGGAAACATGGGACCCAGTGAAACCGGTGGAGAACGCCACGGAGGCCATGCAGCTGGCCGACGACTGGCTGGGCATCCCGCAGGTTAGATTCACGATTCTGATGTTTATTTCTGCTTCTCCAGTTTGACCTTTAACCCCTTTTAATATGACCATCGTGTGTGTGTGTGTGTGTGCGCGCGTGCGTAGGTGATAGCCCCGGAGGAGATCATCGACCCCAGTGCAGATGAACAGTCGGTGATGACGTACCTGTCTCAGTTCCCCAAAGCCAAATTGAAGCCAGGAGCTCCACTCAAACCCAAACTCAACCCCAAGAAGGCTCGAGCATACGGACCGGGTACACACACACACACACACACACACACGCACACACACAAACTAAACCTAATTCAAGCCGTAAGATAAACTCAGCTTGACCTAATCTAAATTTAACCTAACCTAAACCTAACAATCCCAAAAATTGCCTAACCTTTACCTTAACATTCACCCTAACCCTAAGCTAAAGCTAACTGTAACCTGAGGATCAACCTAGTTCTTACCCTAAGCTAAACTTAACCTAACCTAAACCTAACTCTAACCCTAACCATCCAAACTTTCGACCAAGCCCTAACCGTACCCTTACCCTAAGCTAAAGCTAACCCTAAATCCATGTCTTAACCCTCTCACCTTTGCTCTCACAAAGATACAAGTAACCACACAAGATATTTCATAACCTCCTAAACTTCACATGGTGAACAGTGATTCTCTACATTAGAGGTTATAATATAGCAGCAGCACTTTAAAGGTCAGCAGCTTTTGTGTTTGTGACCCATTGTATGTTGGCAACGGGTGTGTGTGACATTGTAAGGAAGTGACTGGCTGGTAGTGTGAACAATGGCACACACACACACACACACACACACACACACAAACACAAAGAGAGGGTGATGAGGTCGTCCTCCAACTTGTAACCATGTGGAGGAAATACCTTACAATGGCTCCATGTGTAGTCAGTAGGTCACCACACACACACACACACACACACACACACACACACACACACACACACACACACACACACACACACACACACACCCGCACACAGACTCAATTGGACTGTGCTTGCCCTGCAGGTATCGAGGCGACCGGGAACAGGGTGATGTGTCCTGCTGTCTTCACTGTGGACACGTTCAGTGCAGGTCAGGGTCAGGTCACCGTCTACCTGGATCATCCGGACGGAACCAGAGAGGAGGTAACCAACAAATGCAGCCTTCCACTTTTCGATTTGTCTGATTTCATTCACGAAAACAGAAACAATGGATCTGAAACATATGACTGTGCATGTGTCGTTCAGCTGAAAGCGGAGCTTAACGAGGGCAAGAAGACCTACAGTGTCACCTACATCCCTCAGGTCATGGGAGCTCACAAGGTAAAGCTATATGTATATGTGCATATATATATATATATATAGTTCTTATATGTCCCCCTGTGTAAGACTTGGGTTGTCTTCCGTTGTTGTTTCCTAGGTGACGGTGTTGTTTGCAGGTCAGCAGATTCCCAAGAGTCCATACGAGGTGAACGTGGACAAATCGCTGGGTGACGCCTCTAAGGTCACGGTCAAAGGGCAGGGTATCGAACCCGTGGGCAACATCGCCAACAAGCCTACCTACTTTGACATCTACACGGCAGGTCAGGGGGAATTTGACTCCTGTAATAATTGTAAACAAAGTGAAGTCACTGCAAACAAACATTAGTAACGGTTAAAAGTGCAGTGTGCAAGATTTGGTGACATCTAGTGGTGAAGTTGCATGTTGTATCATCAATGGTTGTGTGTGGTAGACTTCATTTGTCATTAAAACTCAAAAGATGTTTAGTATGTCCACTTTTATTACTGTAAAAAACATGGCGGCCTCCATAGAGAGGACCCCACCTCCTCATGTAAATATACATTCATGGGCTCATTAAAGTGTAATGGAAAAAAATAATTGACTTAGGTGATAGTGACTTAATGAAAATGTCATTACGTAATTGTTCTGTAGAAGTGACAAAATGACCAAAATCGTACACACTGCACCTTTAAGTTTAGGCGCAGTTTGGCAGAAAGTCAGTGATCTCGTCACTCTCCTGTTTTTAGTCGATGGTATAATTTAACGAGTCATCATTCCTGAGCTCTAATGTAATCAGCCCTTCTCTGTGGGGTCACCTGCCCCTGTTGTGACGACTGTAAAACCCAGATTCCACCGTTAAAGCCTGAGTCATTTAATTACGTTGAATTATTATTTCATTATTTTTAACGGTCTCCTCTGCAGGAGCGGGAACCGGAGACGTGACGGCCATGATCAGAGACCCTCAGGGCCGCCAGAACAGCGTGGAGGTGATGATGGAGGACAAGGGCGACGGCGTGTACCGCTGCACCTACAGGCCCACACAGAGCGGAGCCCACACCATCACCGTCACATTCGGAGGAGGCGGGGTCCCCAGGAGCCCCTTCAACGTGGACGTGGGGCCCGGTGAGTCATCGTCAGGCTCTTGTGTCGTGTTGTTCGAACTTATGGTGATCGACTCATTGTCCCCTTCCATGGTGCAGCCTGCGTGCCGGGGGCCTGCAGGGCGACGGGTCGTGGGCTCCAGCCCTCGGGCATGAGGGTGAGACAGGTGGGAGATTTCAAAGTGGACACCAAGGCGGCCGGCAGCGGAGACCTGAAGGTCGTCATCAAAGGACCAGGTGGGTTCAAGTTCCATTGTGTTCTGCAGAAGTTATTGGGTCTAGAGCCTCTCTTTCTGTTCACACATGCGCAGCAGGAGGTTCTAGGCTCAAACCCTAGACTGTAAATAAAGAGTCCGTGACATCAACCATAGGTTTCCGCTGAGTGCGTATGAGACTTGTAGTGGACGGTTCCCTCATTGCCGTCTAACTCCCCCCACTTCCTTTTTCATCCAAAAATGGGCAGAGGTGGAGCACAGGTGTGGAAACAGGAACAACTAATCAATTAACCCTGATTTAATCAGTTATAAAGTTAGTTGGCATCAAATATAGTAATTAGAATGAATTGAGTCTGTTTAACAGCATTGTCATATATGTCCTACAGGGGGCAGTAATGGCACTATGCACCCTAATACAGGGGCCCCCAACCTTTTTTGTACCAGGGACCAGTTTCATGCAGGAAAGTTTTCCACGGATCGGGGTGGGGACGGTGATGTGTTGAAGGGGCGTGGGGGGGATGACGAGCATGTTTGTGTGTGTGTGTGTGTGTGTGTGTGTGTGTGTGTGTGTGTGTGTTTGTGTATCTCTGTGTGTGGATCGATTTGCGCAGTACTTTCGACGCTCAGTCGGCTTGTGGGAGAGTCTTCACGTGAACGAGCGGGCTCATGTCATGTGTGTACGCGCTTCAGGTTGAGGTGCTAGTGATGTGCGGCGCAGGCAGAAGTGCTCCTTCAAAAATAAGATAACAGGATAATGTAATTGTAAACATTTTTTGTTCTTTCTTTAGGGACCAGGGGGTTTGGGACCCCTGCTATAATACACTATAGAAAACACTATTTTGCATGATTTGATAAGCAAGTATTTTTTAAATAGCGCTGTCCAAGAAGACATGTTTTTCAAATATGAGGAAATTAGATTTAATTATTATTCTGGTGTGTGTGTGTGTGTGTGTGTGTTCAGAGGGCATTGAGGAGCCAGTGAAGCAGCTCTCCTGTCAGGACGGTGTGTTCTCCTACGAGTATCATCCCAACAGTCCTGGCAAATACAGCGTCTCCATCACCTGGGGGGGCGCGCACATCCCAAAGAGGTGAGCTGTAACCTGTGTGTGTGTGTGTGTGTGTGTGTTTGTTTGTTTGTGGTTTAAGGCATTACCGCAGCACATTACCTCATCTGATGTGAATGGGTGGATCCTCAGGGGAGTAAAGAGATTTAGTCTGAGCTTTGTGTTTTCATGTGTCATGTCTCTGCACAGGAGGTTGTTCGCTTTATTGTGTGGATGTTTAACAACGACAGTGTCAATAAAGACCCACTGCAGCCATTTTGGGTTTTTAAGATAAATGAAGTTTCTTTAAATCTCTTCATAAAATGTACTGAATTAATTAAATCATGACACTGAGGTCAAACGTGTTGTGCGATACCCATAGGTTGTATATAAAGATGGATGCAGCGTCTGACGTCACCCATAGGTTTCTGCAGAGTGCATATGAGGCTTGTAGTGCGCGGATCACTCGTCTAACTCCTTCATCAAAAAAACGAGCCTGGGCACAGGTATAGCTGGGCGTGGGCCCATAGTGCTGTCGCAGCATCCTACGCCAAAGGTTGGCCCAGGTGTGACTCAAGAGGCCACGCCCTGTAAATATCAAGAGCTCTTTCTGAAGTACAGTAAAATAATCGTACACACTGCTCCTTTAAGCTCAAAGATCAGAGAGTCATGGAACTCGAACCCTCTGGACTGTTGTGTGCAAAGAGCTGTGTCAGCATGAGTTACAATTAAAGTGTGTGTGTGTGTGTTTGCAGAGTCACACAAAGACAGACACACAAATGTGTCACACACACACACATATGTATATGTGTGTGTGTATATACATAT
>JAFBJT010111939.1:4947-17055 GCA_016785325.1 Chascanopsetta lugubris | reverse complement strand
AAAATAAAATTGAGATTGAAAAAAATAAGAAAATAATTTTATTTATATATAGATATATATATATGTATAAATATATGTGTATATATATAAATATATATATATATATTGCATGTTCTATACATATGAAGATGATAAGTAAGTGTATATAATGATAACTCTTCATGCAGATGATACGCTACTATTTGCATGTAAATAGAAATGATGGTATACAAAGATCGTCTGTGACTGATTATGTGCATCATCAGACATGCAGATGATGTGTAAGTGAGTTTAAGGATGATTGTATGTAAGTTTCCTCAAGTTTAATAAAAAACGTTCCAAGGTTTTCAGAGACTTTGTTTTGTACTCATCTCTTTTGGTGGAACACCTGCAATGCATGTGCCAAAATGTAATGTGACTGTGTATATGCAACAAGAGCATGTTTTCATGTTGTCTGAGTTAATGAAGACACATTTGTTATGTTTCATGCCAAGGTCAAAGAAGAGAATGTACAGGTCAGGGTGACACACAGGTATACGCCTCTTTTCCCAAATTTGTATGAATCAGGAAGTGGGCGGAATTAGGCATCGGCGAGTGAAACCCATGGGTGACGCCACAAACGCCACGTCCATCTTTCTATACAGTCGATGGTGGTTGTGAACGCAGCCCAGTTTGATTGACGTGAGCGAGGTGAAGTGACAGTTGTCTCAGGCTGCTGATGGATTTGTGACCTGCAGCTCGGAAACAGTAAACGATGACTGCAAACAAGACAATCTGTCACTCACACTCTCACATTAACACACACACATACACACACACACACACACACACACACACACACACACACAAAGTGTGGATCATCTTGACATTTGCTGTGAACACGGCCGGCTGTTCTGTGGTATGTTTGTAAAATCCACATCTCAGAGAATGTGTGTGTTTGGGTCTGTGTGTGTGTGCGTGTGTGCATGTGTGTGTGTGCGTGTTTGTGTGTGTGTGTGTGTGTGTGTGTGTGTGTGTGTGGCTAATCTAAATTAGATTGGGAGGCGGCATGCTCAGCATTCCCCTGCCCCCACGCCTGTAGCGCCGCCTCAACTCAGATCAGACGCACAAACATACAAAGACCACACAACTTCAACAGACGAGGAGGAGGAGTCAGACACAGCTGACCTAGATCTCATGTATACAGGGAGAGTTAAAGGTACAAGAGTTGAAAAAACAATTTCACCTGAATTATACAAGACATTTACACAGACATCCATATAATTCCATTACTTATCAAATTCTAAACTTAAATCACGGAAGTGGAAAAACTTGCAATTCACTGGGTGGCCACTTGAGGGAGTCAATCCCCATAGACTCCCATGTTAAAATGTTCAACTTTTTACAGACGACAGGCTCGAGATACAAACTCAGGAATCTATTTAAACAAAACAAGGGCAAACCAAAGGAGCAGGCAAAAGGCCCAGAGATAACAGGATCACTAGGAGGATACACCAGGAGCGCCCTGCGAAAATCTCGCGGGAGCTTGTAGCGGGAGAGTTCAACCGCACAAAAATCCTGCGGGAAGTGGCAGAGGGAGAAGGAGAGTGAATTAGGAGGGAGACAAAGTGCAGGATGAGGCGAACATTGAACATTGCACAAGCTAACGATTTATTCCATCGACTGAATGAGGAGGATGACGACCGTTTGTCCATTTCTTCATCGGAGAGTGACGAGCTGGAAGAGATCAACGATCCCTCTAAGACATAGTTTTCACTCTTTTTTTATATGTTTATAAATCTATGTATATGTGTACAGGATATGTGTACAGCTCAAGAGTGAAATAGTCTTTACAGAGCTTGATACACTGTTGTTTAGTCGTGTGTGTATGTGTACAGTAGCTCAGGAGTGTAATAATCATTACAGAGCTTGATACACTGTTTAGTCTTTCCTCAAAAATCAAAAAAATCTGTAAAAAGATGAGTAAACCCTCATCCTCATGCAAATTATTATCTTTTGTTTCTCTTATTTACATCACATTTAAACCCGTTGTCTTCATGTACATGTATAGTGATTATGAGCAGCCTGGCCCCTCTGATGCCCGACCAAAAAGAGGGCAAGGGAGGAGCAGTCAGACCAGGTCCAGATCACCACTGACTGAGCCCTTCCAGTGTTCTACACCTTGGAGCAGGATCCAGACAGTGCCCCATACACAAGCTGGTTGATGCCCCGGAGACCACCAGGAGCCCAGGTGAATCCCCACGCCACATTTTCATCTCTGGACCTGTTCAAATTGTACTTTATCCTTCCAGCATGAGGCCAATGTGTAACACCACAAACAAATATGCTGCAATCCAGCAGGAGATGGGGAAAATATATACTTGGACTGATACAGATGTCGAGGAGCTTTGCCAATGTATGGGGCTCCTCATGTATATTTGCTTTGATGTCTAGTATGACGTTACCTTTTGTATGTCATATTTGCTCTACTTTGAATTCTGGGACTGCTGGAATGCTGTATGTTACGTGTTTTGAAAATAATATGTAGAAAGTAAAAAAAAAACGCCTATGATCATTCCTGCTATTTCGGTAAATTCTTAGATATAGTTTTATTCAATCTCAGTTTTATTTTTGAATGTTCATCTTTACAACTTGTGTTAACATTTTCAACATTCAAAACAATTCATTCAGCATGTTTGTGTGTCATTTTGTAAAAAATATTTAAAAATTTGAAAAACAAATGTATGAATTTTGTGTATTTGTGGGCTCAAAATGTTGATCGGTTGAGTCGGTCAAAGTGAAGTGAACAACAGTCTAGACACCTAGGTGAAGTTGTGCTAAAAACAGATACCAAACCAGGGCATGGTGAACAATTCTGTCTGTGTTATATAAAGGTAACATCAAAGGTATGCAAAACAGACATAAAAGGCACAGATCTAAAGGGATGACAAACACCCGGATGGGAACTTAAAGGTCAGAGGTCGCAAGATGTTGTTTTCACTCATAATAAGACACAGAGGACGAGAATAAGGTTTCTATATATTTCATGACCTAACAGCCAGTGATGTGACATCAGGTTTGACTCATCATCATGGCAACAGCGAATGTTCACATTCACACACTGACTCCGATGATGAATCAGCCCAATGACTGTGACCACTAGTGTCACTACAAACACCATTTTTGTTGTGTAATGCTCCTTTAATGATGAGATGTGTGTGTGTGTAGGTGTGTATGCGTGTTTGTGTGTGTGTGCGTGTGTGTGTATGTGTGTCTTCACTTAAGACATGATGAATCAGCGCTGGTTGCCTGCAGATCGATGGAGTGGCGCAGAGAGGGAATCCATCACAGTGTTTACTCTCAGTTTCTGCTCTCAGCTAAAAATAGAAAGTTTGTGTCCATGAATCAAAGAAGCTTTGAAAACAACTGAGGATGTTTTCTACTCACACACACGCGCACACACACACACACAGGCACACACACACACACACACACACACACACACAGTGAAAGACAGATGAATTGACATTTCTGATGATCCCTCTCTCCCTCTCTCTCGGATCCTCTGGGTGTTTTTATATCTTGTATTGAACCAAGCTATTGATCTTAAATCAGCTCCCCGATGTTATTGAAACAAGTTTGTTTTGAAGGTGCCGTGAGTAAATTTAGGCAACATTATTTACATTCCTGTTGTCGGAAATATAACAACATAATGATACTGATTGCTATGAATGTTAAATGATCTCTAGATCAGGGGTCACCAATGCGTTGCCCGCAAGCACCAGGTTGCCCACAGGGACCACCTGAGTCGACCGCGGACCGGCTCTAAAAATAACACTGGTCACCAATGAGTTCTGTCTAAATTCTTATTTACAGTGTGATAGAGAGAGCGGAGCAGAACTGAAACTGCAAGAGACGTTTAAATGAGATAAATAACCTGTTTTTTTACTTGGTTCAATAAAAGAACAAGGTGTAGACCTGTTGTATTCGAAAGGTAACTTTAATTTACGTCTGTCGTGACGTGGCGCTATATAGAAAATCAGTTAAATGTATATAGCTTGATCCTCCAGGGGGGCGGGTGCCATTATGGTGGGGGGAAACGAATAGACTGGTCGGGGGAAACACTGGTCATTATCAGAATTGAGAGCGGAGGAGAAATGGAACCGCGGCCATGTAGAGACAAAAATGACATGTTGATGCGTAAATAAGATAAATAACTTTGTTTTTTTGTTTATTTAAAAAAAAAAAATAGAACGCACCTCACTTATGCACCAATGCGAGACTCCCTCAGAGTTTCAATGTGAAGTTACAGCCCAGATTACAGTGCACTGGTGAACAGCAGCAATGCTAGGTTTCACACTAACAAAGACAGAAAGATACCAGATGTTGTCAGTGGTATCGTGCCAGTGCCATAGCAAAGTTCAATTCTGTTGGACTTGATTCGTTTTTGTATTATATTGGTATGATTTTCTACAGGTACCGCTACAAATGGTCTCACAACATTCTGAATTTCCAGCAAGCCCTCACCAATCTCTAATTGTTGTAGCTGTACACAAGTGTCTTCTGGCTCAAACATTACAAACGGCTCAGTAGGACGAAGCTGGGGTCAATTTGCACTTCACCAAGGATACACTGCCTGCTGGGATTACTTTATCAGTTGGACGTCGCTGGGTTGGGGAATTGTGTTGGAATTGACTGGGGAATTGACTTCAGATTTGAGATAAAGTACAGACCTGGAAAAACAAGCGCGGATGCCGACACACTGTCTCGTGTGCCCCTTGACATTGATAAGTGTGTGACAGAGTGTAGTGAGGAGTTGACCTCAGAAGTTATACAGGCTACTTTCAATGGGTCAAAAGGAACAGGATGTGGCTTGGGTTTCGGCACTTGTTCTTACCACTGGGGTAAATCAAGAGCATCCGACAACCCATCCAAATATTAGCAAAGAGGAGCTGGCACAGGCTCAAAGAGTAGACCCAGTAGTCGGAGAGATTGTCAAACTCAAGGAGGCAGATGCTGTCCTGACAAATGAGATAAGGCGAAAAGTAAACACAGCAGCCAAAAAACTCTTGCGTGAATGGAATAAACTGTATTTAAATGATGGCATTGTGTACAGAAGGGCCAGGGGTAAACAATAAGTAGTCCTCCCTGTTAAGTACCAGCCTTTGGTGTTGATGGACCCACATGACGACATGGGGCATTTAGGTACAGAGCCAGCGCTGTCTTTGGCAGGGGACAGGTTTTACTGGCTATACATGAAGTGCGAGATTGAGGAGTGCAAAACTAGAAAATGCCCCAGTCTGAAACCGAAGAAGCCCGCTGAACATGTCCGTGCCCCCATGGGCAGAACCATTTCAAACTCACCACTGGACCTGGTATGCATAGACTATTTACATCTGGATCCGAGTCGTGGTGGGTATGAATACATCTTGGTTGTCGTCGACCATTTGTCAAGGTTTGCACAAGCAGCTGACCGCATCTTCGATGACTATATTCCCGAGTTTGGGCACCCTGGCAAATTACACCATGACCAGGGTTGTGAGTTCAGAAATGAGCTGTTTAGGACTCTAAGGGAAAAAACTAGCGTGGGACATTCAAGGACTTCGCCTTATCATCCTCAAGCAAACCCAGTGGAGAGGTTTAACAGGAGCCTCCTGCAGGTGCTTCGAACACTTGCAGATAAAGACAAGGAACGGTGGAAGGACCATCTTCAGCAAACTGTGCATGCTTACAATTGCACACGGCACAAGTCAACAGGGCACTCCCCCTATTTTCTCTTGTATGGGCACCAAATCTGGCCCACCAGAGGGTCCAATCCAGCCACTGAGATTAAAGAAAGAACATGAGCTGCAATTTTTCTACCAACATTTCTATGAAAGTAAAAAATGCTGGAAATCTGCATAATCTAATTTGAATTTCACATACTGCAGCTTTAATGATATGTATCTTCATTTCAGTCAACAGATTCATGGACATGCATCACCATGTCAACACTTACACACCGAGACATTAACAACCAGTCACACAGACACACACACACACACACACACACACACATACACACACCCTCATCTCATCTGAACATTTCAAACAGACAATGAGACAAAGACAAGAGAGAAACAATCCGACCACGACTAATGAAAGAAAAGACTTAACACATCAATCACAGAGTGGCTTAATGAAGAGAGCTGTGTGTGTGTGTGTGTGTGTGTGTGTGTGTGTGTGTGTGTGTGTGTGTGTGTGTGTGTGTGTGTGTGTGTGTGTGTGTGTGTGTGTGTGTGAGCGTGTGTGTGTGTGTGTGTAAGATGTGTCACCATCCTTTGATCTCATTAAACGTGAAGAAACAAGATCCAGGTGAATAAATCATCCATGACAAAGTTAAACACATTAAAGGTGAGAAGTTCAATTTGTTCTTTTGACGTTTGTTTGTCTTTTCCGCCACACGTGTCTTCATCAAATGTTCAAACTCCACTCCCTCCTCTTCCATTTTTTCCTCCTCGTTATCATCATCACTTCCTCCCACTATTCTTCCTTCTATTTGTTCTCTCTCTCTCTCGCTCTCTCTCTTTCTTCGGGAGCCAACAACCAACCAATCAACCAACCAGCCAACCAACCAATCAACCAACCAGCCAACCAACCAACCAACCAGCCAACCAATCAACCAACCAACCAACCAACCAACCAGCCAACCAACCAATCAACCAACCAGCCAACCAACCAACCAACCAATCAACCAACCAACCAACCAACCAATCATCCAAACAACCAATTCATTCACAAAGCAACAAACCCATTGGTCAACAAACAAATCAATCAATCACATCCACATGGTTTATCAAATATTCTCACTACAAAACATGAAGTGATCCGAAGTTTTGTCTTGTCAACATGTCAACATGTCTGTCACTCAGACCCCGTCTCTCCTCCACCTCCTCCTCGCTGATGGACAGGAAGTTACATTTGTGTGAGTTTGTGTATCAGAGGTGACAGAGCGACAGAGCCAAACATCCAGAGCAAGCTGCGATCACACACCCTCCGCATCAGAATGATTGGCCAACATCAAACAGAACTTTTCAGCTTTTTCTTCTAATGCAGCGTCCCTATTTAACACTACTCACACAAAGTACACTGTGGAGTGGGTGTGTGTGTGTGTGTGTGTGTGTGTGGGAGGGGGGGGGGGGGGGGGGGGGGGGGGGGGGGGGGGGGGGGGGGGGGGGGGGGGGGGGGGGGCGTTATTGGCAGCCTGTGACTGTGGAGTGGATTCCCTCTGTGTCTGGACACAGCATTATAAGACCATAACTCATTGTGAAGAGAGAACAAGAGAACACCTGGCATCAGCTCACACAAACAGCTGTGCTCAGGGCTATAGAATAGAACAGAATAGAATAAAATAGAATAGGATATAAAAGAACAGAATAGAACAGAATAGAATGGTATAGTATTGTATAGTATAGAATGTAACATAATGAAAATAGAATATAATAGAGCAGAGTAGAATAGACCATAATAGAATAGAATAGAATAGTATAATATATTATAGTATAGTATAGTATAGTATAGAACATAATAAAATAGAAGATAATAGTATAGCATATCTGATGTTGAAAGACCCAAAATGCCCAATGACCTCAGGCACATCACTGAAGATGTGTTCCAGTATTGTATAGAAAAGAATAGAAAAGAATAGAATAGAATAGAACATAATGAAATAGAATAGAATAGTATGATATAATACTGAATAGAATAGAACAGAATAAAATAGAATAGAATAGTATAAAATAAAGCAGTATAGAATAGAATAGAATCAAATTCAATAGAACAGTATAGAATAGATTAGAATGGAACATAATAAAATCAAATAGAATAGAATGGAATAGTATAGAACAGTATAGAATAGAATAGAACATAATAAAGTAAAATAGAATAGAATGGAATAGTATAGAACAGTATAGAATAGAATAGAACATAATCAAATTGAATCGAATAATATAGTAAAGAATAGAATAGAATGCAATAGAATAGAATAGAATACAAACAAATAGAATCAAATGGAATAGAATACAATTAATGATTCAATCATTGGATTGGGTTTGAAATTGTGCATAAATGAGGGGGTGTGGCCTCGTGAGAGACACCTGGGCTGCCCGGGCACTCTTCTGTGGATGTTGCTTTTGGGCCACATGGGGGATTTGTTGTGGCAGAACCATGAGTGGCAACCAAGAAGAATGAGCTATAAGCCAGAGGGGAGGAGGTGTATCCTGTTCTATTCATACATCCAGGGATGGACTCCTGACACTGCGTGATGACACTAGATCGGTAAAGATCGGTCGATCCTGAGGGGAGGTTGGATGAGGTTGGTTGAGGATGCAGGGGGAAGATATGCAGATATGTGAGCGTCAGACAGACGAGGCCCTGAGCGAGGCTGTAGAGCACAGAACCGTTGATTATTCAAACAGCTGCTGCTCATTAGTTTCCGAGGACACTGACAGCAGCAGCCCTCCTGATTCTGCATAAATGATACGGGTGAATAATGTATGATTCAACGGAGATTACCACACAGTTTAAAAACCTCGCCGATATACCGGCCGCATTCCAACAAATATCAGGAACGCAGGAAGTGTCGGGATTTGATACTGACGCTAAAAATGTAGAGTTTGTTGGAAACAAAGTGGAACTAGGATAAATCACAGCCTTCACTCTTATCTCTGCTGATTAAAAAGTTCTGCAAATGCCATTGGTCATTCTAATGAGGAGCTGTTAATGCTATGCAGGGCTGAGGTGTGTGTTCGGTGCACACACAAACGAGCACACACACACACACACACACACACACACACACACACACACACACATACCAATTAGCATGTACGCTAGCACCAGTGAGTCAGGTTTCATTGAAAAGCATCTTAAAGGGGACCTATTGTGGTTTTCCTGACTTTTGGAGCCGAACACACTGTTGTAGTGTAGTATCACTAATAAGATGGTTGAAACTGCATAAAATGACAAATTTATCAAAAGCGGTGGCAGCTTCAGCAGGAGGAGCAAAACCCCCAGTTTGCAAGACAAGGTAATTTGTGATATTACAAACCGAGGGTGGGCGTGTGTGTCTGCACTAGAGGATGTCAATCAAACAGAGGCACTCTCCAACCTTGGCTCGAAAGTGGCATGTGATCTCGCAATGCATTGTGGGCAGCAGGCAACAGGCTTTGTTGACATTGCTGAGTTAGACACGGTGCTGCAGAGACAGAGGAACAAACACATGGATAAATGGACCGAACAAAACATAAAGGCGATGGTCCGAACCGAGACCAGCTGGACTCTTTTCCGAAGGCTCGGTGTCTCAAAAAATGAGTCAAATCGGTGGAAATGATCCAAATGAGCATGGCGACTGGACAAGAGATTTAAATGAGCTGAGCTGAGCTTATCCTCTATATCGTTAATGGAGTTATTATACCGGCAAAGAATTTTTTCTTTTAGGGCTCATGGACAAATGAACCTTGGGTTGTGCAAGACCTCCGTATGTTCCGTGTTAAAGAGAAGACTGTCGTTATCTCCAAGGTAAACAACAAGCTTTTACCTCACTGTGTCCCACAGTGCTGCTTGTTCGTTTGCTTTTGATTAACATATGTTGGTGTCTGCTGGACACATTTGTTTCAAACAAACTATTTTAAGCCTGGAATCCACTCTGAGAATGCCACTCCAAAGGAAGGATGTAAAAGTACAGTTAATGGCTCGTTAGACTCCCTGTAACGTAGCGGACAAGCTCCAACCATAGTTTTGATCCAATAACCAGTTTCCCGTGTTTAAGAAACAACACTGTTCCTAATGCACTGCATCCGTTAGCCTCATGGCTAGCTAATCCGAAGGCTCGGTATCTCGAAAAAATGACAGTGGGACTTTGAACCAAGCAGTCTAATATCTATCTATAATCATCTCAGAGTGATTGTACGCTTAAAAGGCCATTCCAGTTAAAACATATACGGACGTACGCGTAGTACACTTAGTTCACGTTTTGAACTTGGTTAGTTCTCCTTGCAATGTTTATGTTTTGCAGTGCAGGCTGCCGGCTGAGAGCCACCTGTGAGTGTGAAACTTGCTTGCTTAGAGGGCGGGACTAATCTACATTTTCAGCCAATCTGGGATCGGCTTCCGTTCAGCCAATCGGGAGATATTGAGGTTTCAGGAGGGGGAGGGGGGAGCCAAAACCCTGCGTTTCTCCCAGATTTTTAAAAGAGCTCGTTTTTAAAAAGCAAAGCATTTCTGAAACTATAAATACAGTTTATCATCATAATAGAGGCTAAAGAACAAATAGAAAGTCCACAAATGGGCACAATAGATACCCTTTAAGAGGAGTTGCCGAGGCAATTAAGGCTCTTACATTATTCAGGCTTTTTCTTCACTCTGATTTGTCTTTTGGGGTTTTGTTTTTGTTCTTTTACCTCTTCCAAACATTCTCTTTCTTTTTTTCATCATCTTCAAAGATAACAAAGAGGTGGAGCACTGGTAGAGCTGGGGGTGGGCCCATAATGCTGTCAAAGCATACACAGAAGCTGCCATGTGTCACTCAAGAGGCCCCGCCCCTGAATTAATTATGGACAATTTCAAACCTGGATAGACTAAAGATAAGCCCTGCCCCTGTACAGTTGTCACAGAAACACATGTGACTGGTTGAGCCCAAAAACGTAGTTTGAACCAGACTATTAAAATGTTTCATTCACCTCTAAAGTTGAACATTTTAACATGGGAGTCTATGGGGATGGAGCCTCGAATAATTATTGTTTCCATGGTTACAAGCCTGCTACCGTCACTGATGCTGACAAAATGCTGCATGTTCCTTCAATCAATGCTCCTAAAGCTCCATTAAGGGGGTGGAGTCAAATACTTTGACATTTTTGAACATGAACAGAACTAATGAAAACACATGGGACTGACTGAGACCAAAACAGTAGCTTGTACCAGACTTTAAACATGTTTCACTCACCTCTAAAGTTGATCATTTTAACGTGGGAATCTACGGAGATTGACAGCCTCTTGTGGTCACCCCATGTACTGCAAGTATTTCACCTCCTCTCCGAGCTGAACCATTAAACTGCCATTTAAAAAGCCTTTAAATGAGTCTAATAATAAACATAATATGCATTAAGTACAGCTCCACTGTGGCAGAATGATTACATGGATGCTGTGTGTTTGCATGTGTGCACTGGTCCGTGTTCGCCTGCCTTCCACCTGCCTGCACGCCACCGCTGTGTTTGCCAATAAAAGCCCAAGTCATTACCGACTAAACATGTTTATAATTTCACTTTAATCACCGTAACAGCTTAAACTAGAATTGTAATTTGACTGAAAACTTTATTTGATT
This sequence comes from Chascanopsetta lugubris, assembly GCA_016785325.1. Taxonomy (NCBI): domain Eukaryota; kingdom Metazoa; phylum Chordata; class Actinopteri; order Pleuronectiformes; family Bothidae; genus Chascanopsetta; species Chascanopsetta lugubris. The sequence continues at coordinate 5,738 of JAFBJT010111939.1, read as the reverse complement.
AATTTCATTTACGTTCAAACATTATTTTATTTCATTTATTTTATTTTATTTTATTTTTAGCACTTATGTGTATAGCGTAAATATTTATATTTCTTCTTGATTCAGCTGTTTTTAATTTGTTTCTTTTTATCTGAATGATTTAATCATAGTCCATTCTATTCTGTTCTATTCTGTGTTCCTGTTGTTTGTCTCATGTGAAGGACACAGATGAAGTCTGTCTGTTTGTTTAATATCACTGTGCACACAGGTGAGTGTGTTTGATGTGGTGCAGCCGTTACCGTTTATACAACTAAAAGCAGACTTTTAACGTACGTGTAAACACAGTGGTAATCAAGTGGTTTCTGGAAGGGGGAGGGGTCACATACACAAACACGCTTATTCTATCATTCCCTCATTCATCAGTGAACAAACACACATGTGGCTCTATCAGATAAAGATATCAGACACCCTTAGATGAGCCCTTTCACTCATTGGCTGCCAACCATTTCAGAGCAGTCTGCCCAATACTGCCAGAAACTACCAAAAGAAAGAGTAGACTCTCTTCTTTCATCAGGAAGATGAGTTTGTTTCTACCTTTTTCCGTTCTTTGATAATCGGCAGGAGAACATAAGCTGATTTCACCAAAAACACCTGCTTTGACCAAAAATGCCGCTAATATCCTTAGCTTTAGTGACACCTAAAACATCTGAAGGGTTTCCTTCTATAAAACAACAAATGTAAAAGAAAAAAAAACACTGACAAAAGGCTTTGGATGGCAAAGTATATAAATATGTGCAATTTCTACATTTGCG
>JAFBJT010111938.1:10464-138512 GCA_016785325.1 Chascanopsetta lugubris | reverse complement strand
GTGTGTGTGTGTGTGTGTGTGTGTGTGTGTGGGCTCATGCGCATCTTATGAGTGTTTGTGAATGTGAAGCAGCATATGTTTTGTCAGTTCCTCAACCTTAAACAGTTACAGCAAAACACAAATGAAAGATTCGATTATTTGATTTAGGGAATTAGTAATCAAACAATTTTTATAATCTGTTAGAGTTGATTAACCAGCTCTCGATCCTATGTTGGACTTCGGTGACATTAAAATTCAAAAAATGTTTAGTACATCCAATCTGGGCTACGGTAAAAACATGGCGGCTCCCCTTAAAGAGGACCTGCTTCTCACTTGAATATGCATTCATGGACTCATTTAAGAGTAATGGAAAAAAAGAATGTCAAAATGTGAAATGTCAATATGTAATTGTTTTGTAATATTTCTAGAAGTGACAAAAATGACTAAAATCTCACACAATGCACCTTTATAGATGAACTGCCAAGACGACATGTGACCTACATGTGTTGGTAGAAGCGTATAACCACATGGCAGTGATTGTAGCCATATTGATTGTATCTATTTTTCCAAACTATTTTCTCCCTGCTCTTCATTTACTGCTTTCATCATATATGCATGTGTGTATGTATGTGCATGCGTGTGTGAGATACTTTAAAAAACGGCCTGCACAGCACCCTAACATACCTCACGCTGCTGCAGCATACTGCTAGATCTGTGTATTTTCCACATGAGACAGTGGAGGACCGACTTTACAGATATTTATGACTGAGGATTTTCCAGACATGGGTCTTGGGCCTCGGCCTGGTCCAAGACATGAGCTCAGTGAGTTATCTCAGGACCTTATCTGACTGCGCTTTAATACCAGATGGCATGCTCATCGTTTGAGAAGCCTGTCAGTGGAAAGTAATGCTTCTGAAGTCTTGAAAAGACTTTATAGCTCAGTGTTGTGAACCCAGGGTGCCATTGTCCTCCATCAATACTCTGAAGTAAAAAACTTGGGAACTTGACTGCCAGAGCTGAAGAGCGAAGGAACATGACTCATGTTGTATGTGCAGTACGAACATGGCCAACATGATGTATGTAGGTCAAGAGTGATAATGTTGGAGACATTTAGATTTTTTTTTATGCTGTTACTGTCCACTAGCTTGTTGCTAATCAGTCTTGGGAGTGAAGCGCATGGAACATTTAAAGGTGAGGTGGTAAAGTGATGTATGCGGTGCCCTCTCAAGCCTCTTTTCTTTGAAAACCAGAATTTCTGGACCCAGATGACTTCTCAAGTCTTAACATTTGTGTTGTCACGTCTAATAATCTTTTAATTCTTCATGGTTCGGGGCACCTGAAGCAGTGACAATGAAAATAACTGCTTCTTGAGATACTTCAAATAACCACGTGTACCATCATAAATCCCTGCAGCGGGACACTTGTGGCACATCCAGTGTGAATGTCAGAAAACGAGTCTGATGATGCAAAGGAATATGGAATAAGATTGATTCCTTTGTCCGACACAGACAAACCTCATCCAAATAGCCCAGTTTTCACTTACATCATCTCCACTGAGAGTTGACCGGACAGCGCCAGATGTGCACATGATCAATAGGTGAACAAACTCCGGGGAGAGTTTAGATGAAGTCATAACTCGGAGCTTTCTTCACACTGCCAATAAAGGCAGTTGTAATGGTTGAAGTAGAGCAAAGGTTGAGTGAGTGCATCGCTGTCATTTTTCAGCAAGTGTGACTCTCGGAATGAGACAATACACCATCCACACAGGATGTTTAGCCGGCTGCGGCCAGTCGTGGAGAATTGCGACACTGCCTGACAGCTGGATGAGCTACTTTGTTTTAACCTACTTTCCCTCCCCTCCCAGCCTTTAATCATCTCGTCTGCCGCATCCATCATCTGCTCCTCATTAGGGCTCCGGAGTCTTAACGTTGATGTGCCCATTCCAATTACGTGAAATATAAATTAAACAACACTTTAAGTCACTGCTTGCAAACAATGACTTTTTAGGTCTCCCGTCGTGGTGTTTTGTAATATGTCGCAATCGAATGGAAACACTTTTGTAGTGGCATGGATCAGTGACAAACCCGAAACGCAACACATCTCTTTCACAGCCACTCACTCCATCTACGTACGTGGCTGTAAATCCAAAAAGTGGAGCACTCGTCGACGAGCAGGCCTCTGCCCAAGACCTGTGTCTGGACAATTCTCAGTCCTAGAGTCTAATCCGCTTTTGTCTCGAGTTTACCTTTCTTTATAGCGTGCACCGCACTCGGCTCTATTTCAAAACCATTCAGGCAGAATTCTGTTTCCTCCATTCTGACGCACACCTCACTGTCTTCCATACCATCATACTAGAGCTTGTATTATTTCTGTTTCAACACCACAGAGAGTTTTTCTTTTTCTTTTTCCGAGGGATATTAAATCACGGCCCGCTGGATGTCCACGTGCACCATTGTCTCTCGCTCCCGGCTGTGTCGGATTGATCATCTGTCACGTTCTTACGGGGAGAGGTGGAGTTATTCACCTCTCCCCAGTGAGCACTCGCTCATAAAAGGATCAGTCGCAGCTTGAATCGATGACTTCAGGACTTGGCAGCATCCAGCGTCCCCAATACATTGTGATTGATATCCCGCGCAGAGGTGCGATGCCAATGCATTCCTGTGCAGTCACCTGAGTCATGGTAGGGTTCACTGATTTGATTATATATGAGTGTACTTGCAAGGACTGGCACGAGGCTGAAGGCACTGCCACAAAAGAGAGGCAGGCTCCATCAGGAGCTAATTACAAAGTTGGTGGAGGTAAAAGGACGGCCAGCTCCAGAGAAATCACAAGGCTTCCCCTTTCATTTAAAGACTTTGATCCATAGCTTCTGCACAGGCCAACATATCATCGACATGAATGGAGACATTTCTGGACTAGAACTTATTTAAGTGTGCTTGGATCGTCCGTCTGGGGACTTGAATGTTTCACCATGCACATACGAGTTGACTTTGGCTATTTTTTCATTCTGCACCACCAAGGGATGTTAAGATGTTTGATTAAAGCTGAAGCTTTTCCAATTAACACAAGAGCATCATACATCACGCCAAACAGCACAAAACCAATGGAAACCTGCCTTATGAGTACTAAGTGGTGCAAAAGTTGCCTTTCGCTATGCCCAATTATTATAATCATAATTATATGCCACCTATTGTTAAGGAGTGTGATTAGACGACACTCTGATGCATTAAAATCCTTTTTTGAATAAAAGCACAGGATTTTTTGTTCACTTTTTTCCCCACTCAAAGGCCCGCGACCCACTGGAAAACGGAGGCCCGCCAGCTGAGAGTCACTGTGCCGAATTATACTGGAATTTCCGAAAGTAATCAGTGTCAAATAACATTAGCAATACAAACAATAAGATGAGGCATATTCCTTAGAACACTCCACATGTCTTAATTTGATGATTGCATTTACCAAAGACGACCTTAATCAGGTTCAGGTAATCAGAAAATGTAGTTTATAATGTACAGACCAATGACTCGGGGAAATTGTGAGAATGTACATGTAAATGTGTTCTAAATAACGTGGGCACCTCAGATCATTCGTCACATGACCAAACCAAGTAATGAAACGGCCTGGATGTCTTTCATTATTCAATGACAGCACGGAAAAGGATCAGGTAACTACAGACATAACAAACGGGACTGAATAGTATCGGATCACATCTTAAATCATTATTTAATATAAATGCAATATTGAGACTATATGTCACAGCGCTGCTCCCTGCCGGAGCATTCCTCATTCCTTTCTCCCCTCCCCTTAGTGTTTAGCTGAAACAGGCCACCCCTCATTAAAAACATCTGTTGGCACATGGCACCCATGACAGCTCACCCCTCCTACTGTACCTCTGTGTGGTAATCCCTGCACCACCCACAGTCTGAAGCCAGAGGAGGGGATTCTGTCATGACAATTAGCGTGTGTTGGTGTTTGACGACATGGGTGTGTGTGTGTGTGTGTGTGTGCGTGCACGTGCACGTGCACGTGCACGCCTGTGTGTCACAGATCAGGGTTATGTATATCTCATTCTCTCAGTCGTGGCCTTTTTGCCGTGCGGTAACAGTGAAACGTTGTGGTTTGACGTTATGGTTTGCACTGACTGCCTCCGCCGTCTTTGATTGCATCAGATGCCTCAGTTGACAAAGAACACGTCAGCGCCATGTGTTTGTGTTCGCGCAGTAACTCCGGCTGTGTTTGCGTCGCGCACGGGTCGGACATGTTTTGGTGCCAGCCGATGAGGTCACGTAGCCAAACTGCGCGGTTGCTGATGAGCGGCCGTGATTTTTACAAGAGCAAACGGTGAGCGAGGCGAGCCGACTTTGGGCAGAGAACGCCCTCTGACCAGCACGGCGCGGTCAGTCTGTCCATTCAGCTAATTTAGTCCGGTCTTATAATTAAATACGCGTGGAAACGCTACGGTAATGTTGTGTGCGTCTTAAATGGCGGTTAGCCATTTATTTTAATCACAGAGTGTATTAGAATACATGTCGTATTCATGCGATATGAGACAGAGTAAACGTGTCACTTACAGACAGACACGTGCGCAGTGCTCACACATAAAGTCCTGAAGTACAGTATCTGTTCAACACACAATGCAGCTCATACAGTCTGTGTGTGTGTGTGTGTGTGTATGTGTGTGTGTGTGCGGCATATGCATGTTGTTATGTGTATATCTGTACATCACGTGTGCGCTGCACAGGTATGCTTGTGATGTATGTGGGTATACATATATTACATTTAATCTATGCATGGGACAGATATACATGCAATAAGGCTGTTTATGACTTGTCCTCAAAACAAAAGCCGATCCAGAGAGTAAACAAAGAAGACAGTGTTAGTGGAACAATGTGTTCCTTTTCAGTATTGATGACAGCAGGAGGAAAATAAAATACATTGGATCCACTTTACTGAGCCAGAGAGAGTCCTCTATGATTTCCATACCCCTCCTGTAATATCGAAAGTATGTTAATACACAGCAGATGATGCTGTTTTATTCCTTACCAGCGGTTACATTTTTTGCATTTTCAATAGAGTGGGTTGCCAGTGGCTCAATGGTGAGAGCAGTCCTGTTTGCATGCAAAGGTCACTTACTTCTTCAAATCCCACTTGGACCCTGCTGCAGTGACACTGGCCCCGACACTGATACCCCCAACGGCCCTACGTGTACTGATGGAATTACCCCGTCTCCCAGATGACTGGATAAGCAGGTTGAAGATAACATGACATGACATTTTTCAATCGAGCCCAAACAATATATTGGTCAGCTGATATAAATCAGCTGATGAAAGACAAATAACTACATACATGTAGATGTTAGCACATGCACGATGTGCATTTTTCAACATGAATGGGGCTGAAATCATCTTTGCTCCATTTACCTTTTTATTTTTATGAATGAAACTTAATGGGTAAACTGTTAAATATCAAGCCTCCGTTGGGCAGTGAAGGTCAGAGCGTGTTTGGTTCTCAGCTTCCTCTTCCTCTCTGGCTGCTAGGGGCCCAAAATTAAATGACTGTGCCGGCAGTATAACCTGAGAAGGGAAAAGATCATTGTCTAAATGTTAGCGTGAATGGGTGAATGACAAAACTGTAATGTGAAATGAGTTATCAAGAGTATGAAAAAAAAAATCTTGACACATTTCTCTGACAGTGACATCTTAGGAATCATAATCTCCCAGTATATGGGTACACACACCCTCATCTTATAAAATCTTAATTTAGCCATTATTCGACAAACTGCACACTAATATCAAAACCGTTTCAATATTCTCCGGCTCGTCAGACAGCAGCACCGTGAGGAGGGAGAAACCAGGTTTGCCATGTGGCACAATCGAGGGCTTTCTCAAGATTAGTTTGGTTGACGAGAACAGAGACGCCACACCCCTGTAATTCTCCGAAGACCTGGTTTATTGTCGTCTTATAAATGCCACACCCACTTCAGATATGCTCAGCAGTAGCACTGTTAAGTGGTTTCCAGAGATCTTTTTTGGTTGAGATGTAAGTGTTCCACTCATTATGACACTCCGCAGTGGATCATTTGGTTAAGGAGGCGTCTGTTAACGATTAAGCAAACAAAAGATATTCACTACCGTCTCCACGGCCCACTACTAAACATTAAAGCATTTTAGATCGATATTACAGTCCTTTACTCTTTTAATTATGCTGCCATTTCAAAAACATGGGCAGCCCTAATTAAACGGTGTATAAATGACACATCATGGTTTCCAATACAGGCCAGCGAACTGTTAGCTGTGTAACTATTACCGTAAGCGGTACAACCTCCAAACAGTTCCCTCTGTCCCACATTTTCTCTGACACCGAAAATGTGGCAAGACAAGCAGATAAGGGCGTTAAAGGCTGAAATGTGGGTCATATATCAGACTTGACGATAAAACAGCTTTTGTCACCTGGAGACAAAAAGTGCAAAAAGATGCTTGGAGCTCTTTGCCTCCAGATGCTTCTGATAAACATTGACATTGGTCTGCTTCTTACGCTCTGCTCAGATTTCTCTTGTCTGATTCACGGTTTGGCAAACCTGAACTTAACGAATACAAGCGCCGGGAATGACGTAAAATAATGTTGAGCAGAGAATATTCAGCAAAGTCTGCCTTTAACAACACTGAAACCAGGACTAGGTTAGATCCATCACGTCCTCACATCCAGTACGTCCTCCACGATACGAGCTGTGGAAACTTCAAACGGATCAAACTGTCTCCGATGTTCGTGTGCTCTTTGTAATCACGCTAGAATATGGCAGATCCCGGTATCACAGTCAACATGCTTTTGATTTGTGCAGCGGTGATTGTTCCAGACCACCCTCACATCTGAAGCAATGTTAAGTATACCATGATGACCTAGATCCAGATGACCGAGAAGAGGATCCTCGAATTCTTCAGGAATGTTCAGCAATCACGTTCAGCGTGTCATCGACATGGCATCCAAACTACTGATCTCAAATCTCAAGGGGGGGGGGGGACAATATGGATACAAACAAATATGGTTTCTAGGATATGTGAATGTGATACACAGACAAAGCAGACTCAGTATCAGGATGTGGTCTTCCATTACAGGAAATGGGGTTGGGGGGGGGGGGGTATCACTAAATCTTTGGGCAAGAAAAGTGATGCTGACTTGGAAAATGCTTTGGATAAAACCTGCTTACGCAAGCATCAGCACGCAGGTATATGCATAAAAGCTGACAGCTGTTTCGAAAAGCGTTTGCCTTCGAAATTGGCAGATCACAACGAGGCAGGATGTCAGTTTGCGATGCAGAGAGCGAGCAGGGGTCCGGGGCTCGCGCAGCGACTCGCAGCCAGGGCTTCTGAACAGTTTACTCCTGAGATCTCACAGGGAGTGCTCGCGGCAAGGCATGTGGACGGGCCCTGGCAGGGAGCCCCGGTCCACGTGGCACAGTCAGAGCCTCCACTAAAGTTTAGATTCTCACAGAGACAGAGGGCAAGCAATTACAAAAAGAGACGATTGTGCCGTCCGGAGCGACACCGCGCGAGCCACCAGTCAGCGCGGATCACGGTCCCCACAGATCAAAACGACACTATCCCCATCTGAGGACGCTTGTCGTCTGCTGCAATTAGGGGGATAAGCGACAACAATCGCTGACTGCGTCGCTACAAATTGAGACTAATGGAAAAGAAAGGAGTAGAACCGAACGTTCTGAATGGAGTCATGTCGCTGAACTCTTGACCTCCATGAGTTCTAAAATGATAGCTGCCCCCCAAGTGTCTTTCATTTTGAAAAACCTCGGAGGCACGGATCACTGACATCGTCTGCGGGTGTCCTGTGGTATCGAACGCAAACTGCCTCAAGGGCCCATACTGTCGCCATGTTTGTAAACTAAAAGAAAGTTTAGGATGCTGAGGATATTAAAATAGAATAGAATAGAATAGAATAGAATAGAATGCCTTTATTGTCATTATACACAATGTACAACGAGGTTGAAGGACAACTCTGGTGGTGCTAAGGGGGAAAACAACAGGGGTACCCTAAATATAAAGTCTATAAAAATACAATTAAAAATAATAAAAATAATAAAAATAAAAATAGGATCTGTATAACGACCACGTGAGAGCGAGGACCCGAGGCTTCTCTGCAGAGCCTGGGGCCGTTACTCTCGCTGCCTCCCTTGACTTTCCTGGTCCTGGTGCCATCTCTTTCCACAGTAATCGATGGACACATAACCAGCTGTCCACATGATGCAGAGGGAAACACGATTCATCAGACTTGGCCACCTGTGTCCATCACTTCGTACTCCAGTAAAGACGCAATTTAAGAGGTGCAGGTGCTGCAGCTGTCCTCTGCTGAATCAGCGTACTCATGCTAAGCTTCTCTCTCCGTGGGTCTGAAAGGAGTGTTTGGAACCTCAGGTTCAGCAGATGTCCAGATGTTGTTTGTACCAACAACTGCCCAACGCCTCTCTAACAAATCAACCCAGCCCACAGCTGCACCACTTGCTGCCCACTGTTCTTTTTTAAGTAATACAACATTTAGAAATGTACTGTATTTGAATCATTATATTGCCCATACCACTGAAAACATAAAAAAACCCATTATTTTCATTATTTGCATAACCTGATTTGTGAAGGTGCTGTGGGTTAGAGTTCAGTCATTTTTGTCAATTTCATGCAGACCTTTTCTTGAATCTAGAATCAAATAAATAAAACATGCAACATCACCTCTAGATGTCTCCCAATTCTACACTCTGACCCTTCAAGTACATTTTTAACACAAAAACCCCCCTAACCCAGTCAGAAAGCCATTCCGTGGCTCCTGCATTTGAAAACAAAGAAACATTAGCTCCCATCTACATCACAGATGTGTTTGTTGATAAAATTCCTTCAGCCACTCGTTTTCTTTTCGATCAAATCGTCTCGTAATGTTTGACGGCTCGGGTCGGCATCACGCAGAGAGCAATGTGCCTCATCTCGACCGTGCGAACAAGGTCATCGAAGCGTGTTAGTGGGTCATTGTCTGACTTCATGCAGGTCTGCTCAACACCTGATGTGTGAGGGAACCTGAACTTCGCAGCCAACTGGTACACACATGTTTATGATCATATATCCTGTTGCAAGTTGCACAATACTCTGATGGACGATGACCTAAATATCAGTGTTGTTTATGAGCTCTATCTGAGAACGTGTCTGCATGAGATGTTCCAGGAGTCACTCGAGGCAAAGTGCACGGCAGAGGCAGCCGACATTGTAGCAGGAAGAAACCCCTGGCTACCACTTTTGGTGTCTCTCTCCCAAGAACTACAATTTGATTGATGGAATATTTTATACCTTCCTTTAATGGGAGCAACTGTGCTGTCAGTATTGAGTGTCGGGCATCCAAGTTTTGTTTGGAATTCATGTGAAGTGAGAAATCTGCGAGAAGTGAGAATTTACTTTCTATTTCATTACTTTGGACAACAGCGCATCATGCGCCGAGCGCCGCAGCTGTTTCACACTCAGGCGCAGTGACAACCGCCGACTGGAATGTTTTGCCTGCCTTTGAAATCATAAAATTGATCGCAGGATATCAATTCCAAGCGAAGGAATGACAGGGCCGTGCTCGATTAAAGTTATACGAGAGGCTTACGAACAATATATGAACAATCGAATTGCTCCCGGCAATTGGCGCGCCCTTGTTTTTTGACACTGCAGGAAAGCAAGAACATAAGGAAAATCAAGGACAGCTTGTCTGCGGTTACCATGTCACGCATGAGAGAGCATCTGGATGTTTTATGGACACACGGCTTGGTTTCGATGTGCACTTTGCATTGCAGTGGCATTGGTCTGACTTTACACTGCCTCCACTTCTACCTGCACGCGACACACTTGTGTCTTTGTATCCCAAGGCGCTGCTGGACCGGCCGATATCGTCCTCTCTGAAGAGTTAATTATGTTTGACATGTTTTTGCACTTGAAGAAAACGGAGTCCAGATCCTCGTGGCCTCCCAGCACTCCTCTGACCCACATAGGTGATATGACTATTGGACGCCATCAGCAGTGTGTCAACTGGCTGCGCGGGGAGCGCCGATTACTCGCGTTTTGCTGATGCGCAGATAAGCAGGACCCGTCTCTCTCTCTTATTCTCCCTCTCCGTTTGGATGTCACTCAGTCTGACCTCCTCATGAGTTCAAGCTATTGCGCATTCCAGAAGAAGCACAAATACTATAATGAGGAACAATCACTGGCTTCTATTTAGGTCAACAGACTTTATTCCCGCAGTTTTCTCCAAGATGTGAATCATTACTACAATATGACGAGCACAAAAGCGATGACTGATCCTTTTTATCTTCCAAACCAGCCAAGCCAATGTCTCTGAAACTGATCTACACTTGTTGCAGTGGGTTAGTTTAACAGCCAAATAACATTTTTATGGGGCAATCAAGAGTTCTGCAAACAATTGTTTTTTACTCGTCCTTTCTGAAATTTAAAATGTGTGTTTTTGAATTGACTCTCTGAATGTCTTTTTAGTTTTTAATGAGATGAGAGAAAATGATAATTTACTACTCATCCAGGAAAAGAAGAAATTGAAAAGAAAGAAGGTGAGCCTTGAATAACTCAATTTTATTTTTTGCAAAAAGTTGTATGAGAAACAATTTTTTCCAAAGTTTTCTCAATTTCAACAATTTCACTTTGGAACATATAGTTCTTGCAAAGTAGGGCAACCATTTCTTTCCAAATTAAATAAACTCTTTCCCCCAAAGATTCGGGCTTTTTTGGAAACATGCATTTAGTGGTGTGAGGATGGTGGTAAAGCTAGACTTTAATTTTTATTTTTCCTGGTTGGGATGCTGTGTTTCTCACTCTAGTGCATGACAAGAGTCTGATCCCATCGTGGTCCTGGCTTTTGTAGTGGGGATAAGTGAGTTTCAACAGTAACAACCCACTAAAAAGATGGCTTCAAATAGCAGCGGTCATTATTTCGCTATAGAGCGACAGAGGCCATTGCTAGGTGAGACCACACACACACACACACACACAGGTGAGACCACACACACACACACCCACACACACACACACACACACACACACCCTGGGGGGGGGGGGTTGTGTTTAACAAGAGATTTGAAAATGAAATGTAAAATCTGTGTACATGGACAATGTGACAGTCGCCTTGTGGACGTGTCTTCTTTTGCTTGTTAACAGGAGCTGACTCACCTTAACTGAGTTGGCATCTTACTTAACGGTGCAGTGTGTACGATTTGGTGACTGTGGTTGTGATGACTCCTGCAGATTCTGGTAAATGGTCTGGATTCATAAAGCACTTTATCAAGTCTTGAAGACCTCTCAAAGCTCTTAACAGTAAAGTTTACATTCACCCAGTCACTCGAACACTCATACAATGCATCTGTTTGCAGCACTTTTATATCTATGTGACAATGTGGGGTTCAGTGTCTTGCCCAGGGACACTTCAGCATACAGAATGGGGGGAGGCGGCAATTGAACCCCCGACCTTTTGGTCAGCTCCTCTAACCCACTCATCCACAGCTGCCCCACTTTTGTATCCAACACCTCACCCTTCCCATCTAAGCATGCAGGAGAAGCTATGGTAGCACTGGGTTGTCATTCCAGCCCAAAAGATGCTTAATATGTAGAATCTGGGCTCTTGTAAAAACATGGCTGCTTCCATAAGGAGGACCCCCTCCTGATGTAAGGCTAATTTAAGTATAATGTGAAAAGCCATGAAAAAGTCACACATGGAGGTGCTTGTACTTTCGTAAAATGTATTTGTTAAATATTTGTTATATTTGTTTTGTAATTCCATTTCTACGGATACTGCACCTTTAAAGATGTGTTCATTAAAAAGGCTCAAAGCAGCTTCTGTTGCTTGAGGGTTTTAATTTCTACAAGTTCCCATTGCCACCTGCAACCAACCATTCCACTCAATACAGGGCATTATTGCCATGTCGTCATTTCTTGATACATCCATATGGACTGAGATTCGACCGCATGGCATTGGACTCGCACTCAAACTGTCCTGTGGTTGGCAACTTCCTTTCAGACCCAATGAACTTTTTCGGACACAGCCGGTGTATTTTTAGAGGGCAACACTGGTCATTCACAAGTCTGTCGTCATGCTATCGCCCACATGAATCCCCCCCCCATACCATTACCAGTTACAGTTGGTGTGGTGTGGATGGATTGTACAAGTTTAACTTTGAGGTCCACCGCAATCGTACCGGCTTTCAAGCACCGATGGCTGTTCCTCATTACAATGCATCTCACGATGCTGCATCCTCATCGTCGTGTTGCGTCTCCCTGTCAAACCAGCTGTTGGACCATTTCTTTTTTCGAAAAAGATTTCGTGCCATTCGTCTGGTGAGCTAACTTTTTTTTTTTTTATCCCCTACATGTGTGGCCAAGGCGCCGCAGGATCCACGGTGTGCTCAGAACAACAAGTCCTTCACTTATCAGCTGCCCGTTGATGGCTGTCCAGGCATTACGCTCCTATTTCCTCTGACCCATTTTCTAAGTTTGCTCTGGATGCAGCCCGTGGTTTATTGTGTCAACCGTGTGCATGTGGATGCCATAAAAACCCAGTGATTTATGACGGACCCATGTAGACGGCAGCTCTGGCTGGCCGTCGCGTTGAACTTGCTCGAGTTTTGCAACGAGTACCTGGTTTCACTGTGAAAGGCAGGAGAGAAACGTGTTGGCGGCGCCTTGAACGTTCACCTCCGAGTCTCGCCGCAACTATGACATTTTTATTTCAGATGAGAGAACGAGAGCTTGGGGCACAAGGAGCCGCCACTGAACCCGTGTATTGTGTATTACTCATTCTTCGCAGGAAGCTGCAGGAGAGCACACAGGCGCGGTCGCACGTGAAATCTGTCGCCTGAAAAAACAAAACAAACCCTCATGTCTGTTGTGTATCAGAGTTGCGGCTCACAAGTTGGCTCCAAGTGCACCGGGGACCCGCAGCCAGGAGAGAAGGTCCTGCAGGATAGAAAGGAGAGGAGAGGGCTGGAGAGGCGACTCCACCAGATCCAACAACAGCTGGAGATCCTGGGCCAGAGCCCGGAGATGACGGTGAGTTCAAAACAGCTACGCTCATTCACACACACACACACACACACACGCACACGCAAACAGTAGTGCCTCCAAGACCTTGGAGCGTATTACATCGACTTGCCTTCATTTCCAGAGGACTTTGCTCTAAATCATCCCAGTCACAACTTTGCACCAAACTGATTTATGTTGAGGGGATTTGTTTTTTGCCCCTGTGAAGACGACAAGTCTCATAATGTAACTGTTCCAAACAAAATACCTGGACCACACACACACACACACACGCACACACACACCAAAATGTGTTGGTCCTCACGCCGCCTTCGTTGTGCATTGCAAAACTCCTCTGGGGTTCTGTGCGTGGACACGTGAGTAAGAAAATATTACAAGTCCTCATTTCTAGTCCTTCTCACTTGGGGACAATGAAATCACACATATGAACGGTGTCTCTGCAGGCCCATCATTTTCTTCGCATTCCTTCTCTTTCCTTGTATCACTAACACGCTCAATTGACTCTTTAATATCAGTAATCACCGTCTCCCCCCCCCCCCCCCCCCCCCCCTCACCGCCTCCCCCCCCCCCCCCCCGAGCGGAGCAAGATGTTTTTTTTTTTTGTTCCATTTGTTTTAGGGCCCAGTTTCAAGGGTAAGGACGGACGCCTTTCGCCCCACCGATAGCTTATTGTCCTCTGCGGTGTTTTCATCGCGATCGAGCATTCTTTGCCGGGATCTGATGTCCGCGCTCCCACACTGTTTCCTGGAAACCGTTGAGCTGTGTCTGGTTTTAGGAGCTGCTGTAGAGTTACAACCACAGACGTGTTGCTCCATCCCAAAAACCCTGTAGCTAAAGACACAACACAAGAATGTTCCATGAAACAAAGGTGAATAGGCCTGATTTCTGCCACCTCTGACACTTAGAACTTTGCACTCTTGGGAAAACACAAGATGAATATTGTATCGGTGTTTATTTGTTGTGCGGATTGTTTGGCTTTTTCCCCCCCGACCTTGACCTCCTGCCAAGGTGTTGCTGTGGATGGGTCCCACGTTTGACTGTCATGCAACGCATCTGTTCCTATCAGCCACGGTGTGATTTATTCTCCGGACGACAGAAGAGTCGCACGAGTGAAAAGTGAGGCCATAAATGCATCCTTGATCTAAATGAGCAGAAGCAAATGGAATGTCTTTGTTAATTACGTCAGGCTTCGAGGAAACGGCTCTTTCGCTGTGATCGCACAACATCAAACCCGCCACTTGTGTAGCAACTGGCGTGGATCCCACTTTTGGGATTTTGCTGTGTGTCGGTGCGGTGGGTGTCCACCCATGTAAACAGTGCACACCGACTGTGCATGTACATGGTGCTATCGGGGTTGTTTTGTGGTCAGAGGAGATTTATTCCTGTGGAATTTGTCTGGGAGGGCATTCTCAAACACTCTCGCACGGCTACGGTGAGCTCATAAAGTTGATTTGTATCGAGTCCGTAACTCAAGCGTCTCCTCGCAGCCCCTTTGCACCTGAGGTGAGTCAAAGCTATTCAGAGGCTGTGCAGACTTCGCCGGATTCAACAGCACGGTAACTAAAAGGCGGATCAGTTTGTGAGTTTTTTGTCGAGAGAATAATTGAATACCCTTTTCATAAAGCCACTCAAGAGGACAGAAAGTAGACTGAGACTGAAAAGAGGAGGTGCAGCAGCAATGGATAGTTTGAGACAAGAAAGGTTAGAAATGGAAGAGCCATCAGAGTGAAGTTACCAATGAGTTACCAATGGAGTTACCAATCTGAAAATGAGCATAATAAGTTGTGTTGTTGTCTTTTTTTTTTTTTTAAGAAAAAACAAATATTTTAAAGATTTGCTTGTGGCATCAATGCTCTCAACCAACGCAGCATTAAAACAAACAAGAAAGTACTTTCTTTAAAGTTGCAGTGTGTAAGATTTGGTGACGCCTGCAGGTGAAGTTGCATTTTGAACCCATCACCTCACACTTCCCATCCGAGCATGCAGGAGAACCTACGGTAGCCCTGGGTTACCATTCAAGCTCAAAAGATGAATCCAATCTGGGCTACTGTAAAAACATGGCCGCCCCCATAGGGACGACCCCCTCCTGATGTAAATATACATTAAAGGACTTAAGGGTAGTGTAAAAAAGATTCATTGAGATGATTATGCATTGAAAAATTGTTTGTAGTAAATTGTTTTGTAATCTATTTCTACAGATATAATGACACAAATTGACCAAAATCTTACAAACTGCACCTTTCAATACTACTGGAAACCTTGAAAAAAACAACTTTATTTTTCGTAAACAAAATTCTCCTCTTTTAATATGCACAGTCACATTTACTCCAGTTCTCAAAAGGGTGAACTACCAATACTTATAATTGCAATTATTTCAAATCTCAAGTCCAAATCAAAACACAGAAAATCTGGGATACATCCGTCCAGATGTCATCGTCTATATCTCTTGTCTGTCAAAACTCTTCTCAGAGTGGTTTTATCTCTGTCCACTTTACCGTCGGTGATGACAGCAGCAAGAATCCTGACTTCGAGAGGAGGAGGCTAATGAAAGTGCTTGACAGTCTGTGAATTTGCTTTAGCAATATGTTTGCAATAAAAATGTTTTAGCGAACCATATATCTGCAAAGCCCCGAGATGGATTGGATATTAAATGTTTTCCCTGCGAGCGGGAACTATGCTGCTCTGTGTTTAGTCTGGCCAGCTGCTGCAGCGCACACCACTTATGTGGAGGTGGAAAATGTCTCATGCATTGTGGCAGTGGCTGCAGATTCCTTCTCTGCTCAAGCCTGATTGATTCCAGTGTGTGATGTTAAGAATTCGAGTGTTTGTCCGCGGAGTTACCTGGTGATTTATTCAAACAAAAGCTGCGTGGAGCTGGACCCAGATCTGAGACTCGGGATTCTGTGCGTCATCCCAGCTTCCCCCTTTCTCTCAATCCAAGCGAGACCCCTCCAAGTGAAGCTCTCGTCTGCTTCGCCAAACAATCTTCACCCTCGGATTCTCTCTGTCTTTTTCGATGATGACATTTGTCCGTGCAGCGAGGACACAAGCTGCTGTTTATTCTGTGAATAAATCATTTCTCAAAAAAAACCCCAAAACATTAGAGTTAAATCGACGTCAATCAACAACTGATCTGTTGCAAGTTTTCCCTCAACTTCAATTGGCTGCTTTCCCACATCCACGGCTACAGGAAAGACGATCCCAACATTCACAGCGATACAGGATGGATCCAGAAAGTTTAATATGTCCGGCATCATCAGTCATGCCGACTCTCCCAAATCTCTGCACTCAGCACTAATCAAGGCAGTACAAGCTCTGACGTTTCTTTTTTATTATTATTATTTATAAAAAATTTTGGACACAGGACAAAGGCAACTGTGCATTTTTTAGGCCACAGCTCACATACTGAGTGTGTTAGCACATCATTTTTTTTAAATGTCATGATGTGGCCTAGTTTCAAACGTGAGATTTTATGAGATTTCATACAGTATCATCTTACACTCCATATTTATCTCTTTGCTTGGTATTTATTTCCAGTGATTTCGCAATGAGCAAATGTAAAAAAAAAACAAAAAAAAAACAAACACCTCAGTAATCATAAAACGCATATATGAAATTCAGCCAGCAGATGTAGTGCAGCGCATCCAGCCAACACATACATCAGCTACAGCCCAGATATAGACACATGTTTGTAAGTCAGCGTGAAACTATTCAGACCGTCACGTTGAGCCTCCACTCGTCATGGCTGCTTCGTGGTTTCTGCTCCCTCAGTTATGGACGTCGGTAAGAATTCAAGGAGGGAAAGGAATTCTGTCGCTCTTCTGACGCCTCCTATCTTCTTCTTCGTCCCAATTAATACCTCCTCTGTTCAGAGTGGTGTCTTTGCTGCAGCACTGAAGCCTGTAGCTATAAAACCAACTTCACCGCACTCATAGAGTAGACCATAATATAAAAAAAACACATAATCTAATATACAGTGTCTTATAATTAAATATCGAGTGTATTTTTGTGTAAACTACATTTTTTTATTAACCTCCTTTGTCTTAAAGGTGCAATGTGTAAGGTTTGGTGGCATCTAGAGGTGAAGTTGCGTGTCCATCACCTATTGATCTATTGTCATTGAAACTCAAACTCTTTAGTATGTCCACCCTGAGCTACTGTGAAAACATGGCGGACCCGTTCCTCATATAGCTATACATCAATGGGCTCATTTAAAAGGTAATGGGGGGGAAAGAAAACATTTAGGTGATTATAAATTCATGTAAATGTCACAAATGTGACAAAAATGATCGCAATCTTACACACTGCACCTTAAGTGTGATTGTCTTTCTTTTCACTTGTGAAGCACTTTGAGATGCATTTCACGCCATGACAAGTACTTTATATTCAATAATGACACCAAGTAAAATAACAGAACTTTCTCAAAGTAAATATCAGACCAGATCAGGGAAATGGTTTTCACTGATTTACCGTTCACATCCCCAGGAGAACACATGTGTTGAATGACTGGAGCTTGAATTTCCTTCTTTTCTTTGGAGATAAAAATGCAAGGGAATCAACGAGAAGATGCAAACTCTGGAGGTCGGTCCCCATGGCTACATGAGCGCCACGATTCTGCTGCTAATTGCAATTGTAGCAACAGTGTGGTTCCTCGCAAAATCTGTTTTTTTCCTTGAATACAAGTACGTTGATACAGTCAACTGAACGCCAGGACAATATGGCACGAAGCTGTACGGCCTCCAGTCCCGCGATAGGAATGAGAGGAAGGGAAGTGCTTTCCAGGTACAGGAAATGGTGGACATTTTCTTTACTATCCATCAATCATGGCCTTTTCGCTCAGTTGTCAACTATGTCAAATATGTACACAAGCTGCCATAGCCTTAAATTCAATCACGCTTCCCTCAGCCTAAAGAAATCAGTCCACAAAATATTTTAATTCTCATCCTTGACTTGCTCTCTGAGAGATCTGTCAATAACAGCTCAGTTTAACAATCGTAAAGAAAGCTATGAAATCCTTGGATCGGCCCGGCAGTCCGGATGTGCTACAAAACGTAATGGGTTCCCTCTTGGCCTGGTTAACATCTATGAAATAAGCAAGGGTGTAAACAACTTCCTTGGACAAGGTAATGATGCGAAAAAGATTTTTTGGGGACAAATCAAATCTCATATAAACAACACTTCAAATAAAAATCACACCCCTGAAGCAGCCAGCGCTTGAGCAGTAAATCACCTGGGATTGTTAGGGCTTCATTTAAAGCCCAACGTGAGTAAACACATGAAACACAGCAGGCGTGTCCACGTGCGCAACATTTTTTATACATTCGGCACATGTGCGCGCTCCCATGTGTGAGATAGCGAGGTGAAATGAGGATACTGGGACCGAGCCAGCGATCACTCCAACAGACTGCTGCCCTCAGTGCAATTCAGCAGACAGAACCTGAGTTAAACTGTGCTCCATAGAATCAACACATTTGTTACCTGCTCTCACCGTGATACATTTCCAGTGTCATGACTCTTGGCTCACATCGCAAACGAGAATCAGAGTGCAACTCTGGTGCAATGAGGAGAATTCTAGCTCGTATCAGACGTACGTGGCCCACGTTGCTGAAGCCAATGAAGCTGAGGTTTAGGGCAAACGTCGGTGACCTCGAAACCCGAGCAGCCAACTCTTTTGGTGAGGCAACCGTGCACCCTGTGCATGCAGGAGCTGCGCAGAGGCAGTGGTCCATCACTGCAAACACCACACAGTGACTTGGAACTCAACGTCATGGGGAATGATCACCTTTACGGTGTCAGGAGAGGAGTTGAACCAGAACCACCGCGGCTGGAGGGCAAACAACACATTGAACTCAATCATTTTGATGCTATTCAAACACGCAAGGAGGATGACTAAGGCGGCGGCGAATGAGCCGGTAATGAGCTGCTCAGTAGAACAGCCATGGAGGATTTCCTTTGCATTGCCTCTACTTTGTGTGTGGCTACAGGCCAAAACCAGACGCTTGCACTCAGCCCTCTGGGTCCAGATACATGTGGACGAGCCGGAGCACGGGGAACATCAATAACGGTGGTAATAGCTGCCACTTAAGTATAGTTTATGAAGGGCTTTAATATGAATTTGAAACATGTCTACCTGAGCCAATACGCCTTCAGCAGGAATCGCTCCCGTCATTTATGGAATGTGATGTTAGAGCAGTGAGGCAGAAAATGATGCGAGTGAACTTTGACCGCGTGGATGCTCTCGATAGAGTGGTAATGAATGACGATGGCACAGGATTTTGCAAATACAAACAAACAAAACCCGACTCTTGGGATAGAAAGACATGGATAAGGAAGAGTATCATAACAGCCCAACTTTAATCTGCGTATATTTGAGGTGGACAATGATCCACAGAAAATCCAAATAAACAACCTTTACCAAACGTCCTTGCTGTGAGGGAACCATGTCTTTCAATGTCATCCTTCTTCCGGTGGTCAAGTCAGTGTTCATTAGAAGAGGCATTAGGTGATGACAGTTGGAGTTCGACCCCCCCCCCCCCCCGGGAGTTCGGTCCCCCCCCCCCCCCTTTCCATATGCTGAGGTGTCCTTGGGCAAGACACTGAACCCCACATTGTCCCACCTACTCATAGATACAAAGTGCTGCAAATAGATGCACAGTATGAGGTGGTGGATGCAACGTGCAGCTTCACCTCTAGATGTCACCAAATCGTACACACCGCACCTTTCGAGTGCATCTCCAGCTTGCAATTTTGTCTTTTGCCTGTTTGTGCCACGGGCCGGGAAAGACTCCCAACATCTGCTTCGAGCGCAGCATGCAGCTCACACAGCTGCACACATGGGGCCTTTTCTCAGAGCGACTTTATGTGTTCACGTTTGTGGATGGATGCATTTACCAGCAGTGGCTTCAAAAACAGAATTTTTCCAACGTGTGACAGAAGTTTTATCTTCTGCTCTGTTCATCATTTTCCCTCATGGAAAGAGTGTGATTGGATTACTGTGTTTACACGCTTCCAACCAGGCTCTACATCAGTGCTCCTCGCTCCCGTTTGGGGCCATGTGGTGGCTATATTTGTCGAGTGTATCATGTGTTCTCTCTGGGCAATTCAAGGTGGACTGGATGGATTGACATGAGCTGGCTGTCTCTATAGACCAGACAGACGTTCACACAGGAAAACATATCAGTCACCCACAAGACACCCATGAATTAAGGGCACGTGAGGTCAACCACAACCACCACAGGTCACAGCGTTTTGTCATCTCAGTTAAAAGCACTTTTTTTTCTCTCTCCCGTCTATAGGAAAGTCTTAACTTTCAATTCCCATCTCCGAAACGGCTGCTACTAGTTAAAAGCAGCACTGCCTATCAATACCTTAGCCCGTGGGGCACTTTTTTTTAATTGCCTCATTCATGCACTCAAACAGTCACATGCCTGTAAGTAACCATGGACCCATACGTCTCATGTTGCAGTAATGGCTCACTTATGCTCGCGCAAATTTATGCCATTTCAAGCGAATCCTGTTTTCTGAGTGGGGGGTAACTGTGAAAGCAAAGGTTAGTGTGTGCCAGAGGCCGAGCATGTCATTGTGCATGTATAGATGTGTGCAGTAACAAGCATACAAGTACCTTTCCCCTCTACACCTTTTATGGTTGATGGTTTTGCAAGCAAGACGTTAAATCTTGTTACATGCATGCCAAAGTACAAGAACATGAATTGTTGCAGGGGCATTGCAGCTGGAATGTGTTAATGGTGCCCGTGGCATGAAGTATACGTTGACATGCAGGTCCATGTAAGAGTAACACATGCAACCCCACCATGACCCAGAGGGTATCATTACATTCTTAAAGGACTTTGAACTTGGACAAGAGTGTCAGGGAAAGATGTCAATCAGCAAATGGGATCAGGCAAGAAGCTGGGAGTTTACAGAGGGTGGTCCGGTTCACAGGAGAGTCAATCAATGGAGAGTATTAGTTTTAGCTAGTGGGGTGGACGAGACACAGGAATGCTATGTTGACTCAAGTGACTCAGCAGGATGTAAGGAAAAGGTGAAAACAACAGCATGGCCTTAATATCCTATAGCAGGGGTGTCAACTCATTTTCACCAAGGGCCACATCAGCATCACGGTCGCACTCAAGGGGCCGGTTTTAATTGTGGGACTGAATGTGATTACTACCTGGCATATTGCAAAGCAACTGTCCTCATATTTGATTATATATTTGGGTGCAATGCTTGATCCTTTTTTCAACTCTAAAAATATTATAAAACAGATGACATTCTGATATTTTCATGAATTTATAATCATCTGAATGTTTTATTTTTTCCCATTCTCCTTCAATGAGCCCATGAATGTATATTTACATGGTGGGGGGGTCCTCTCTACAGGGGCCGCCATGCTTTTACAGTAGTCAAGTCAAAGTGAACTTACTAAACATCTTTTGAGTTCAATGACAACTGAAGTCAACCGGTCACAGGTTCTCTTCTGCATGTTCAGAAGGGTGAGGGTGAGGTGATGGATACAACATGCAACTTCACCTCTAGATGTCACCAAATCTTACGCACTGCACCTTTAAAGCTCAAAGTAGATCTATGCTCATTTCAGCTTCTTCAAATTATTCCCGACCCCTGGTGGGACATTTGAAAATATTGTTTTATAGTTCAATAAATCCTGTATATATCTTACACAGGTCCCCCCTGGACCCTTCACTTCACTCATTTGTCTGAAACAAATGGAAGTGGCTTGTGTGTTTAAAGTCCCATTCCCTTAAAGCCCATGCATGAAGGTTCGGGTCACTAAAGTGATCAGGAGTTGAAAACATGGTTTTAAACCAAGCGTGCTAAAGCTCTCATCACTGCTGCCGCTCTCTGTTACAGATTTCTCCAACATGTGCTCAGGTCAATTTTCAAATGTGTGACCATGTTACTTGTGAAATCACAGACATCATTAACTCTCAAAGCAACATAAAGCATAATAAAATTATAAAACACAATTGAAAACTGACCTTCTCTGTAATAAAGCTTTTGTTTTTAAAAACATTCCACAGCCACACATCTGGCACACAAAGTAGATCTTGTGAACATTAAGCGGCGAAGTAGCCAAATGTTTCCCTCAAGAGTTACTGGAGATTAATTATGTGTCCACTTGCACGACTGCAAATGAATCCTTATGTTGCCCCGTGAATTGTTAATGTTAAAAAAGAAATATCGCTAACACGTTGGTCGCATCATTTTTCAACAGGTGATAATGATGTGTTCAAAGATAGTTTGGTTGTTGCAGTACGGGGGGAAACATGAGTTATCTTGCTTAAAGACTTTCGTCTGGTCTTATCTGGAGCTGGGTCCGAACGAGTGCAGGTGAAGCGATCTGATTTCGTAGGCCAGGGACATTCTGTTCAACGACAATGACAGCTAGAATCATCAGTGCACAAAGTGACAATGATTAACATTCTACGACAGAAGTTGCGGGGCCAGACGTTTCTGGCCTATTGCTCATTTCGTGAAAGGTAATAAGTTGATATTGGAACAAATTAACTGCAAAGATGCAGCTGTCTAAACACGGCACAGGATCCTCGCACCGAGAGATGGCAACTGTCTTTGTGCACCCGCGCATTGCTGAATTAGTCTTGTCTCACCTTCTTGTTGAAAGTCATTGGCACAGTCAAATAATTTGAAATGAGAGACTCTGTTTGCCACATAACAAATCGCCACCATGGAAACATATTGACGTTCATTCAAATTCTGTCCCCCTCCCCTCCCCTCATAACCTAGTTTAAGAAAGCTGGCTGCCCCCCTTTAACTCACAAGCAATCCCTTAAGGCTGCCTGTGAGGAGGCCGAGTCAAAAAAGCAACGATAGCATCCAACTTGAAATCTTTCTTCCCAAGCAGCTTCCAACTAGGTGCAGGGGTCGACCTCGGCATTACACCTCATTATTATTGCAGGTCATGCGTTACGATGATGTGTGGATTTGTGAAAACTAGGTTATAAGGCCAGTAGAGGATTTTTTTAGTAGGAATATGTCCAGAAAGGATGTTAGGAGGATATCAACAGTTACTATGAAACACATTCTGTCACCATGACTTCATTTATTACAAAAACATCCGTCCATCCATCCATCCTGCTTCTCTTTTAGGTGGTTTGGGCCAATCCCAACTGACAACTGCGCACCTCAGAAAGGATGCCAGTAATTCCCTTTAGGAGCAAAGCGAAACAAGCTACCAACTCAGAAAACGCAAAGTTGCATGTTGTATCCATCACCTCACCCTCACCCTTCTGAACATGCAGGAGAACCTATGGTCGACTCCAGTTGTTATTTAAACTCAAAAAATGTTTAGCATGTCCACTCTGGGCTACTGTAAAAACATGGCGGCCCCTGGGGAGCGGACCCGCTCCTCATGTGAATATACATTAATGTGCTCATTTAAGGCTAGTGGGGAAAAATGAAATATTTAGATGATCATAAATTCACGGAAGTGTTAGTTTGTAATTGTTTTGTCATATTTTTTAGAAGTGACAAAAATGACTGATGATCTGACACACTGCATCTTTAATGTATCTGTTTTTGATAATGGTTTCACTTGTGTCAAATTTTCATTAGGGTTATTAGTTGAGAAGAATCCAATTGCAGACAACACAGCTCAGTTATTTAGTAGCTTGTTTTAATGAGGACATAAAGCAACAACTTCAAAAATCAGAGAGCCTCTTAGGTCTCGTGGGTAAATGGGCTGGCAAAAAGTCAAGATTCCAAAAACAGAGCAGAGTTCAAGGCAGAGGTTTCCAAAACACAGAATCCAAAGTTCTAAGTCAAAGCTCAGGCATATGGGCAAAATCTGGAAGGCAGGTAAGAAATACAAATCACAAAACACTGGAACGGCACAGGAAACAAACCAGCACGATCTGGCAGAGACTGGTCGGCACACTGGGCTTAAATCCTCTCAAATCAAGACAAACAAAGAGGAGGTGTGCTCAGAAAATGGAAGGAAATAAAGTAAATAGAGGGCGGTGTGAGAAGCACATGGCAAACCAAAACTAACAGAAAAACACACGACTCCTCAAATGAAAACACAAGCACACGTTGACGGAAAAAACAGGAACTTATTGAGGATCACCAACGGTTTTAAACTTTTTGAACAGTTTGGCAGCCAAATGGATTTAAAATGACATGAAATGCTTAGTTGTCACTTCTCCCTCCATCATTAGGACTCTAATGGAATCTGGAGAGGAAGAGGAAAGAGGAAGCAAAGCTTCAGATCAGGGGACAGATTAAAAAAAAAAGAAAAAAGTTTGCAGCTTGAGGAGGCAGATACCAGTGGCAAACCGAGATTGCGCCTTAAACAAAGTCTGGGTGGTGACGTGCAAAAAAATGGCTTGAGGAATAACAGACTCGAACTTGGCCATGGCGTTGGTTCTGCCGGAGACACTGAAGTATCTGGTGGAGAACACGGTCAGACAGCGAAAAGGACAAACGGAGGACAATCAGCCACACGTGCAACGGAGAGCAGAGAAAAGAGAGGCAGCGCAGAGTCTGATGGCTCCTCAGCTTCTGGGATGTTGTGTCATGGATACCACCACCAGAGCCCCACTGGTGCAGTGGTTGTAATAACAGAGTGGGTTTTCCGTGCGTTAACAGAGACACATTCCTGACTTCTGAAATCGAACATTTCGTCTGTGTTCCTGCAGGACGAGAGTGAGGAGCTCACGAAGGAGCAGCTCCTCAGCCTGCTGGATGAGTGTGAGCTGAACGAGAGCAGGAGCCACGGGCCGGAGATGAGTGACACGCAGACGACACCACCTCCGTCTGAAGCCTGACCTGTGATCCCAGTCAAAAATCATAGAAAATGGCTGGAACCTCAAGAGACACGTGGTGCAAGTATATTTCAAGGCTGTGGGGTTTGGGGATGACGGCAGCAGTAGATTTCTACTATCTAGATCTGGGTTGTCGAGCTGAAGTGGGCCGTACCAGTCAAATCATAGCATGGGGATCTACAATCAACAACACCTTCGAATGTTACCCTTTGTTTTAGCGCTCAAAAGTACAAGTGTGTGTAGTTGTGAATTGAACGAAAACTATCACAATTGAAACCGATTGATGAATGAAAATGTCACATCTCAATACAACCGATACAAACCGGTTCTGGCTCGCGGCCCTTATGTTTGACGCCCCTGATCCAGATAATAGATCTTTTATTTTGATCCCCTTGCTTTTAATATACAGAATAAGTGAATTCTGACATGTTCAATCCCATTCAAACACAGCAACTAAATCACAAATATGGCCGGAAAAGCACATTCCCCAATGTATCCCCACAACTATTAGGATATATTATTTGAGGTAACTGTAATAATAAAGAATGAAGAAAAGCTTATCTGATCAAAAACTTATTCTCCTTGATATGATGCCATGGATATCTACAAAGAAGCCGAACGATATCAAAGTGCATGTTCTAAAGTTATCTCTCTTCCCTATAGGAAAACATTTATGATCATATGGTCACAATGTGAGAAAAGTAGGTCATATGAGTTATGTAAACCTTATGATAGAGGGTGAGATCTACATCTTATTTGGTTTAACCTATTTAACCTTTCTCCTTACATCTGCTCAGCAGCCGTGTTAACAAGGATGCGACCCATTTTCATGCAGGTCCCTTACTTACAGCTTTTGACATGGATTTATTTGATTAGATATAAAACGGCCACTCTTCACAGGGACTTTTTTCTGAAAAAAAAAAAAAACGTTGTATTTTGCAGCTGAACACCCCTCCCTCTTCAAAATGGTAATCAAAAAATGTAATTATCAAGTGGCTAATTTTACTCTTAAATGTTGAATTGGTCGAATAAATTCGATGGGCCACATTGAAAAAAAATTAAATGAAAACATAAGTAACACAAAAAAATAGGAGAGGCCCTTTCTAGAAGGGCAAAAGGGCAATTGCTTGAGCACCGCCGAGAGTCAGTCTGTGCACGCCCTTGTGTTACATGGAATTAGAAGAGGGGACTTTGCTACAGTAGTTGAGCATTGGCACTCAGTGATCCAGAACTGCAATCATTCGTCATCAAATGGAAATTATGATGAAAGGCCATTTCTATTATGCACAATAAAGTACAAATTCAATCAATTTCTGCTTTGTTGTTGTTTTTGAATCCATCCTTGTTGCTTCGTTACTTTTCATTTTTATTTGTCTGTTCCTCAACTGAAGGACCGAGCTCAGCGGGACCACTGTTTCTGTTCAATCGAGTATTAATTACGAGAGCAGAACATCGATGTCGTTGAACTTGGTTTCCGCGGACTGCTCTACTGCACACATACAAATAATCAATACTAATGCCTGTGGTGGTGGTGAGGTCGGAACAGAGCCATGTATATATAAACTAAGCCTGCACCTATGGAATACGTGTGTCAGCGCTGTGTGAACAGAGCTCCCATGTGTGGCTGTTAATGAAGACAGTGGGAGGATGTGCGCTCCCCACCTGAGTGATGGTCACATCCACCTCGGCTCTACACATTCCTGTCATTCCCGCCTCTCGAGGTAATCTGCCTCTGAGTGGGTCAGATTAGCAGGATCCTCTGAAACTGGAGCCCGTGCGACTTTATTTGTGTTCAAAAAGCAGGAGTCTGTGGACAAAAGATGTCTATCTCGGAAGAATCATCCCCTTTTGGTTTGCTCGAGAGATTTGATGAGGACCGCTCGCTCCTGCTTGCGCGGTGTAAAGTAGCCGCACCTGGCTGACCTCGGGACCCAGGGGTCCCGCCTCCGCACGCTCTCCCCTGCGCTCTGGACACCTACGGGCTCCGCGCTCACCTCCTCACTCCTCACCTCGGCCGTCCGGCCGTGCATTCTGACCCCATTTAACCTAACGAGAATTATCTCGCATTCCTCTGCGCTGAGAACACGTCAGCCAGGTGAGTCCTCCAAGGTCAAACCCAGATGAGAGGCCTGGGGTCGCTATATCTGTCCAGGGATCTGAGCAGACGCCTCCGCACATGTCTGACGGAGCACCCGCAATCACAGCCCACACCTCAGTTTTATCCTGAATTCCATACGTTTGTTGGCCAGCCATCCACATTTTATTGCCAATATTTGAACAAATACCGGGTTTTTAATAGCCAAAATATATTTTCAGGAGGAAAGATACTGGGCTTATTCAGGGCAATGGAAACAACAGTGAGCTCAGAATGGTAAGAATGAGGTCACTTCTAATGTAAAGAGACCAGCGGCATACCGGGACTGTTTGGGTTTTCTGGCGTTACCCTCACTGGTGCCTTAGATTACAGCTCTCTCTGGCCCTGGGGAAGATCTAAATTAGCAGTCTGAATTCTTTTTGCAGACGATATGCTGGTGCACAGTCCCGCGTCTTAAGCTTCAGTGAGCTGCAGATGTCGAGCTGCAGGATACCTCATCGAGTGTTTTGACAAGTTTCATTCCGATGTTTTTATTTCACTGGCATGAATGGAGCACAGCCGCCATTCCAAGTTTACTGCCCTGAAAGAAGAACGCAAAAACCTCCTCATGTGCTCGCCTCACGTGGCGCATTGTCTTTTGAAGGCACAAGCAGACGCCGCGTGTCCCGCGAAATCAGATCTGTGTGGATGTGCCGTTTAAGTGGGTTATACTTCACATTGAGTTTTCCCTGCTGTTGACTCCCGAGGATACTCCCTCTCTCCAAGGCCTCGGCAGATAATGGGTTCCAGTCACTTGACAAACTGTGGCTATAGGCTCCCTTTGCCTTTCTATGCAGGAGACTCCAGTTAAAGGTGCAGTGTGTAGGATGTAGTGACATCTAGAGGTGAAGTTGCATGTTGTATCCATCACCGTATCCTTACCCATTTGAGCATGCAGGAGAACCTGTGGTAGACTTCAGTTGTCATTAAAACTCAAAAGATCTTTGGTATGTCCTCTCTGGGCTACTGTAAAAACATGGTGGTTTCCCTCGAGAGGACCTGCTCCTCGTGTAAATATACATAAATGGGCTCATTTAAGGGTAATGGAAAAAATGATGCATTTGGGTGATTATGAAAATGTCAGTATGTCATTGTTTTGCTGCATTTTTATCCAGTGACAAAAATGACCGAAATCATACACACTGCACTTTAAAGTGGAACTGTGTTTACCCCCCGCCGGAAAAAAACAAAACACAAGATGATCTCTTTTTCAAGAAGTTTTTATTGTTCACTTGACATTACAAAATAACAGGTAGGAGTATAAACAGCACTTTAGGTAGAAACTATAAAACAAGGTTTATAGAAAAGCTTCACTAATAATTACAAAAAGGACATACAAAAAAACCAAAACAAAATAACAAAGACATCCTCATGTCAGTGTGCAAATAAGTTTATACAGACAGAAACGCTTCCATATGAGGCTACGCTTCTAGATAAATTATTTAAATAGCATAAATCTACACAAAAGAAATACCTCAACATACAACAGACATAATAATTTATCCAAAAAAAAAAAATGCACAGGACACACACATAGCACATCATAATCAAGACAAACATCTCTTTTGAATCCTTTAGGTTCCTGTTTGGGCTTCTTTTGCTACAAAAATATCTTATATACAGCATATAAATGATACTAAAGTCGTGCTTGAAAAACAAGAAGTCAATCAATTTATACTCTATTGCTGAAAAACACAATTCTTGTGTATTGCTGGCCTCAATACAAAAAGAATTAATGAGGTAATATTTGTACACAAAGGGTTTCATTGGGTTTTCCCTTGTCAGAATTGTGCAGACAAGCTCAAGCACACCAGTCATGCACACTGTGCAGATGCACGTGGAGATAGAGACCTATTATCATATGCAAATTTGGTCAAATGTAATGCTATTTCTCACAATTAGTTGATTTCACTTAATTAGTGGCTAACGACATTTTAAGACGACAAGGTGCAAATTTGAGCGAGAATCGAAGCTGTTATGATTAATATCTAAAAAGAAAAAAGGCATCGTTATCATGGTTCGCTCATGTAGGAAATAGACTGGCCCTCATTGTTTAAGTCCCTTTGACACAATGACCACATCTTCTAATAACTATACTCTCCAAAGCAGTGTGCAGTGTGCCTGCTTTGGGGCCTGTGCTCTCCTGAATTTTGTGCTGCCCTCATTTTTTTGTAGTGTTCTTTCCTGAGAAGACAAATACTTTGGGCCAGTTCTAAGCATCCGCTCCACACGAGACCATGCACTGTGTATGCACAGATCTGTGTGAGTGTGTGGGGGGAGGGGGGGGTCACCTATTGAACTGAAGACAAATTTTGTTGGGTGGCACTCATGCAAAAACACACAAACACCATTCACTCTCTTTGATAGCAACAGTTGGTCCATACTGTCCACCGTCTCTCATCAGTTCCTTCAAGGGGGGCATTTTCGCCCGGGCCTAAGAAAGTTCTACCACCTTTCTTCATACTGATACAAGCGAATCTGAGTCCACAGCAGATGCAGAGCAATGCTCAATAAAAGAAGCACTCTTTGGTCCCTCATCCACAGAGGAATACCACCAACCAGAAAAAGTTCAGGTGTGCAAAGCAATAAAACCTTGCCCCTTTTTCCAATGCGTCAAAGTGAGTGGGGCCATCGTCTTCTGAGCAGAGCTGCGCTCGCAATTTGAGTTTGGTGCAGTGGTGCAGAATCATTGTCGAACTTTCATTTGGCTTTTAAGTCCTGAGGTCAGTTTACCTCATGATAGCTCACTTGCTCATCATTCCCCCCCAATGTGCATTTCTCAAAGGAAAACAGTCTAAGATACGTCAGTCCAGGTCTTGCACTATATATTCATACGGACAGACTCATACATTCTTCTGGAAGGTTCTGTGGTCCAATTATGTGTCTGAAAGATAAGAGGGACAGGATACATGTGTCAAATGAAGCCCGGGGTGAGGAAGTTGTTCTTGATTGACAAACATCAAATGTCATGGCGCTTACCTCTGCATTCATATTTGAGGTCTGAGAAGTAAACCATCTCCTGAGAGAAGACGTACAAGCCTAGTCGCCCACCGGCATACGTCTTATCGTAGATGTTTCCTGAATCAGCCATAATTCTTTTGCCTTCATACATGACCACTCTAAAAAAGGAAAAGGTAAAACATGAGCTTAATTGAAGCTCTAAGTGGTTTGTAATTGAGTGAGGCAATGCATGATTTCAGCTCACCTGATAAGTCCAGTCTTGGGTCTGTGCGTCAGGTGCCACCTGTAGGCAGTGAAGTCCTTCCAGCCAATGTTCTTGGGGTCGTGCCACAGAGTGCGGACCTAGAAGACCGAATTTTTGAGGTTAGCATTAGCAAAGGCCAAACAGTGTGTTGATCTAACACTTTGAGTCAATAAATGTGTGCTCACCTGTCCTGCGGTGTCGCCGGTGTGCCACAGGGCATTCCTCAGGTGCTCACCGGGGCCGGTGGTGGAGTTGACCACTTTGATTGACAGGCCGGAGTAGCCCTGTGCTCTTGTGGGCGTGTTGGACCAGTAAGTCTGTGTGATCTGTTTCCACATGACCGTGTAGAAACGAGAGCTGGACTGGTAGCCAAATACAAACCCGGCATAGTCATCATCTCTGTCTGTGTTGATGAAGAACGTTCCACTGAAATCCACTGCGCTGAACTCATCATAACCTAAAGCAAGAGAGGTGATGGATGAGAACTGGTTCCCGGGTACTTTATCGCTGTATGTTTTTTTAATGTCTCTCTCTATATAACATACCAACAGCAATGCCAGGATCGCAGTTGACAGTCTGGACCAGCTCCTTGCCCTGATGCCGGACCACCCAGTTGGGGTCAATCTGTGATGTACCCTTGGGGTCCAGCGGAACCATCTGGAATCTGCGGAAGTCTGTTTCGCTGATGTCAAAGTTCTCCGGACACACGTCGTAGATGTCCAGAACATTGTCCTGGTCAAAATCGTCTTTGCACACATCCCCACGGCCATCACCTGAGAGGAGATTTAAAAAGATGAAGACTTTATTATAACGAGGAAGAACTCATCTCTGAGGAATCTCAACAAGTTTGGCTCAGCGAAAGACTGACTCACCATCAGAGTCCAGCTGATCTGGGTTAAAGGCCAGTCGGCAGTTGTCCTTGTCGTCAGGTATGCCGTCATTGTCGTCATCGTGGTCGCAGGCATCACCCTTGCCGTCCTTGTCATGGTCAGCCTGGTTGGCGTTGGGGATGTAGGGGCAATTGTCCAAATTGTTCTGGTGACCATCTTCATCAATGTCCTGGTTGTTGTCGCACTTGTCTCCAATGAGATCCGAGTCTGAGTCGACCTACGGGAGAACAAAAATCCCTTGTATTGAGACTGACGCTCACACTGTAAGACACTTGTCCTCTTCACAAATAACTCTCTCCACTGATGTTTAGCTCAGTACAATTTATTTTTGGGTGAATAGAGAAGAAAACATTGTGTTTTTATTCCTTGTAGATGTAGCTTTCCTCATTCCCTGGTGTAGTATTTGCTTTAACTAAGTTAATGGCAGAATATTAAGAGAGATCTGTTGTTACCTGATCAGGATTATGCTCCAGAGGGCAGTTATCACAATGGTCTCCGACGCCATCTCTATCGGTATCTCTCTGGTCCACGTTGTAAACATAAGGGCAGTTGTCGTGTTCATTCAGAATACCTGTTGAGTGGAAATACATTCATCTTAGCCTTTAGGAATTACTCCCTTTTTTAAAAGATATTTCGGAGACAGAATTGACAGAAATCTCTTACCATCGCCGTCAATGTCCACAGCACAGGCATCACCCTCTCCATTATTGTCTGTGTCTGTTTGGTCGGCGTTGGCCTCAAACACACAGTTGTCACAACTGTCGCCAACATCATCCCTGTCTGTATCATACTGGGTCGGGTTATACACTCTTGGGCAGTTATCCTGAAATCATAAAGAAATACACGTTCTGTTACTATTGCTGTTTTTAAAGTACGTGAAAGAAATGATTTGAATCGGTGGAAAAGCTTTGCTTTTAAAGCCTTGTTTTTTGTTCTTACTTTCACTGTGCAGGTATTTTCTACACCAATATTTTTCTTCCCCAGATTTCCAAATTCACTTATAAATTGACTCATTGTCAATTCAGGCTTCATGCTGAAGTGATCGTAAACTATTTCTATGCTGCGACTTCATTTTAGCTCTCCACAGAAAGCATACAAACATGTACACTTTACATTCTGGCTGCCCAGAGGAAGAATGGCTTCAGCTGATTGCTATGTCTGGTCTCTGAGGAGTGAGGGTGAGGCTAAATAAAACTACTGCAATGACTCACCCTATCATCGGGGATCCCATCGTTGTCATCATCATGGTCACATTCATCACCAAGGCCATCTTTGTCATGATCTTCCTGACCAGAGTTGGGAATGCTGGGACAGTTATCCTGCGGAAGGAACAAAGGGGTGGTTAAGGAGGCAATCATCCCAATCATACAGTGCAGTGGGGTAATAAGGGCCTTTGCTGTTTCTGTCCACATGGGGTCTGGCTACCTTCTTGCAGTGGTAGGTAGCATTCTCCACACACAGCAGGTCAATGTTTGGCCATCCGTCCAAGTCGGTGTCCTCGCCACAGATGCGTCCATTCCCAGCATATCCCGGCTTGCACTCACAGCGGAACATGGTCTCGGCAAAGACGCCCAAGTAGATGCAGTTTGCATTTTTATTGCAGTTGTGGCCACCGTCCTGACAGGGGTTACGAGGCTTGCAGACCTGAGGAAAATAACAGAGGGTCATAAAAAAATCCAGGCTGTGAGCCCATGTGCCATACAAACAGATAGCAAGTGATAAATCAAACCTGTTTTTTAGCTGTTGCCTGTTCCACTCCTCTTCCAAAGGGCTGAGAGCCAGAGAAACGCGTAGGGCAAGGCAGGCAGTTGTAGCCAGGTGCGGTATTCTCACAGCGGTGGATTCCGTTATGAGTGTGGCAAGCATCGGGAACCTCCTTACACTCGTCAATGTCCTTGCAGATAATGCCATTGCCGCGGTAACCGAGCGGACACTTGCCACACCTGAAAGAACCATCAGGGAAGCTGGTGCACTTTGTGCCGAGGAAACATGGGTTGGACAGACAACCATCTGTGGGGAAAACAAAAAAAAACCTTATGGATTTTTTCCAGCAACAACAGAGAATCAATGTGTTTATACTTTAAAGGGGAACTGCATTTTGAATGATGAATTCTTTCTCACCAATAGGACAGGCCTGACTGTTGCACAGTTGAGTCATGGTGGCATCACCAACACAGTCCTTTCC
The DNA here is from genome assembly GCA_016785325.1 of Chascanopsetta lugubris. Lineage (NCBI taxonomy): Eukaryota > Metazoa > Chordata > Actinopteri > Pleuronectiformes > Bothidae > Chascanopsetta > Chascanopsetta lugubris. The sequence continues at coordinate 105,257 of JAFBJT010111938.1, read as the reverse complement.
ACCATATTTGGGGATGGGGTCAGAGCAGAGTCGTTTGCGATTCTGGATTCCTCCACCACAGGTAACGGTGCAGGTGTCCCATGGCGACCAAGGACCCCAACCTCCATCAACTAAAAAGTGAATTAAAGAAGCAATACTCATTACTTTGCCTCAAATATGCACTATTTGGTATGCATTTTGGAGATGATAGTGAACTTACTGGGACAAGGTGATTTCTGGCAAACTTCAGTCTGACGGCCATCTCCCTGGCAGTCTCTGCCACCCATCTGTGGCGTGGGAGAGTTGCAGAGGCGGATTCGGGTGATGACCCCCTCACCGCAGGTCACGGAGCATGAGGACCAGGGAGACCAATGACTCCAACCACCATCCTGTTTGACTGTGGGCAGTACATTCAATTAATTCATCATGCTATAAGAGAGAAAATATGTGGCTGGTTGTATGATAATGCACTGGTTATGATGCTGAGTGACTTACAGCGTTTGTCGCATTCCTGAGGGTAGCAGTCACGCGTCTGGACAGACGTGCCCTCACATTTGCTGTTGATGCGGTCGCAGGAGCGTCCACGCTGCTGGATGCCTCGGCCGCAAGTCACCGAACAATGGGTCCATTCAGACCAGGGGGACCATCCATCTTCGGTGTAGTTCACTATGGGGGGTGCGATATTAAAATTTTGCATTTGCATTGCAGGAGGAGACATTTTGAAAAATAAGACAGGAAATTGATCTTACATGGTCTACAGCGAGGGCAGCATTCTCCGTCGCTCACAGTGGCGTTAGCGCAGGGGATCAGAGGGCAGGAGATTTTGCGACACACTGTAGCCGAGTTCTAGAAAAAAGGAACAGGAAAATCAGGACAAGAATAATGGGAAATTAATGGTTGAAGTCATGAGTGAGTTTTGCTGGCACTTTCCATGCCTGATGTATTTCATAAAGGGGCGATCTATATACGGGACATTACACTGCCGCTGTGTTTATAGAGCTCACTTGCACTCTTCCACGAGCACCTAACTCATGGCATGAAACTAACACACCTTTGTGGGAAAGGAATGATGCTCCTGGGGAATGGGAAACAGAACTGTCCTCAGCTGACCTCTGGCTGAGGACAGTTCCAACAGGTGTGATGGCACGTACCTGGCAGGTGCATTCTGTGCAGCCGTCCACAGTCCACTCCTCTTTGTCCTTGTACACTATGCCATTGTATAAGCAAACGCCACTGTGGATTTTCATTTGATTCATCAGCAGATTGTTGTCCTCAGACTAGAGAGAGAGAGAGAGCGGAGGTTTCTCAGGATGGAAAACTTTCACTTTGCCAAGGTTCCAGCACAAATGAATCACCAACCAACACTGTGATTAAGACATTGCTTGACTCAAGTGAAGCAGTGCAAAAGCAACTAGCCGCCAAACATATTTGTGTATTCACATGGGTCTCATTAAGGGACTTGGCCTGGGACTCCCATTACAGCAACAAGTGGCCACGCACTGGGAAAAGCGTAAACTGGGAGAGGGAGTGAGACAGATAGAGGAGAGAGTAAGAGTGGGGGAGAAAGTGGCAGACTCCGATGGTCCTTACCACTTTGCTGAGCTTGTGCGAGAGCTGCTTGACGACCACGCCGAGGCCCTTGAGCTCCATGAAGATGCTGGCGATGTCCTCGCAGGAAAAGCCACAGACGGACTGCGCATCTGAACAACAGCAGAGGAGAATCAAATCAAGACAACTCTTAAAGCCAAAAAGCAGAGGCATTGATTTGACTCTGTTGAGGAGGAGGAGGGAACTCACCTTTGGATTTATGGCCAGCATAGTCGTTCCTGGTGGCGGGACTGGAACCATTGACCGGGTTGTCCAAGGTCAGGACATCAGTTAAGGCTGCTGGAGGGGATGAGATGAAATGAAGGATGATGAGTTTGCATCCAAAAAAAGCTGAGTCATTGAAAAGGGTGGTTTTCATTTTGTCTTACCTCCACTCTGACAACCTTTATTTCTCAGGATGGTATCAAGAGGTGTTCCAAAGACAAAGCGCACATTCTGGAGGACTCCCTGAGAATGGGATTAAATTAAACCATGTAAACACTTTTTTTTTTGATGGGTTATCACATAAATAGTGCAGATATTTATTCTCTTCTTACCATGAATCTGTCCTTCATAGCTCCCTTTCCAATCCGGAGCCTGGTGATGTCTGCCACCTCCTGACTCAGCACCTTTTGGATGGGCAAGTCCAGATCGGCCACATTGATCTCCTCACAGCCCACGAAGAGCTGTGCACGATCGTCCTGCACGAACAGCGTCACGTTCTTCCAGTGTCCCGTGGCCAGCTCTGCGTCCTCGATGGACACCACATGCTGCTGGTTGGCGGTGGTGTAGACCAGGTCCAGGGTGCTGGCTTTGCCGTTGGAAACGATCTCGAAGATGGGTCCGGTCCCATCACTCTTCTCCACGGTGAGCAGGCTGCCGCGGCTGCGCTTGAACTGCTTGAGGTTGGCGAGCAGGATGAAGCCACGTTCGGCCTGGATGAAGTCCAGCAGGTCCCGGAAGGAGCTGTCTGGGACGGGGGGGATGAGGTCTGCGTTCAGCACCTTGAATGCCGGGCTGTAGGGGTCTGCGCCCTTCACCACGGTCACCCCGTGGTTCCTCTTGTTGACTTGAGCCAGGTCAAATAGGTCAAAGACACTGCTGTCATCGCGAATCTCTGTCACCATGGAAACACACCACATTTATCGTCATGATGCAGGAAAACATATTGAATAAATGTTAAAAAAAAAGGAATCATTATGACAATTCATTAAGGAAACTATAACAAAGAGCACAGTAGTTTTGTCGAAATATACATTAAAATATTCAAAAGAATACTCACAATCCCTGACTGACTAAAATTCCCCATAGGATTAAAAAAACATTTGCCATAAGGCACAGTTTTATAAGTCTAAAAAGTGTATGCAAAAGTTTTTATTTTGCAATCTCACCTGTCAATATTGCACCTTCACACCTCCACAGCATCAAGAGTAAAAAGATGCCACACAGCATCATGTTGAAATCTCAACTACTCTGCAACCAGAATAACAACAACATCAAGTTAAACATCTTCATCCTACATCTCATCAGAGCATGATCGTGTGATGATAATAAGAAAAGAGGTGCACCAACCTTTAAAATGAAAATGGAAGATGGAGAGTTAAAAAAAAAAGAAGATGAAGAGGAGGAAAGTCCTTGCTGAGAAGTGTGTATCCCGTCTCCTCTCCTTCAGCTGAGTCTTAGCGGATGGGAATGAATAAAACGAGTTCAGGTCTCTGAGCTCCTGCTCCTTTTTTATTCCGGTGTTTTCACTTATTCCTCTGACTGATCACAGCAGCCCAGCAGCTATTTAAACACTTAGAGGACATTCCTGAGCTACTGTCTCCACCAATGGGAAAACACAAGGAGCGAGGGAGGGACTTGTTGTTTTACCTCACAGCCAGTCACTGGGATATCCGGCACGAACACACACACATGGACACACACATACACACAAGGAGAGAGAGAGAGTGAGGAGGGAAGAATGCATTCCTGAGCTGAATTTCCATCACTGGAAAAATATTTCATACACGCACCGCAGCCAAGACGTGGTAGTTTCCGGTCAAATATCAGTCTGATCACCGGTCCAATGGAGTCGATTTCATGTGACTGACATCTTCTAAAAATATTCCTTTTATTCTTTCCTTTACTGCCCTTTAGCCCCGGAGAAGATCAAACAATAAGTCGGCCAATTAGCTGAGTAGAATGGTAATGTAAAACTACTCGTGGGAAGATTTAAAAGTCATAAAAGATTGAATTATATTTCATAACCCACACTCACGTGTTCATTCATCTTCATATACATGACACACAGCAGACTGACTCCTGAGTGTGCGCCTGCTCTTGCTGCTGTTACTTGTCTGGCCACCAGGGGACTCAGTGAGTAAAGGCTTGAAATGCCTTTGCCTGATAGAAGAGTGAGAGTGTGAGAAAGAGGCATGATCTTGGTTTATTTTATTCTTTTAATCTACAAATCTAAAATGAATTCATCAATACAGTTTATGCTGAACAAGGAAAAGATGATGTCAATGATATAAAGGTGAACTTAACATAATGACATTGTCCACGAATGCCACTTAAAACCTTAGGGCACAACTGTTGTAGAGGTGCACCTAATAAAGTAGACAATGAGAGTATAGTGAAGTTTGTGTCTTTTCCTTCTTGTGATGACAAAGATGATGTTGATGATGGTAGCCAACATCCTGGTTTAAAAAAAAGAAATCTATCATACAATTTCATATTATATCATATTATATATAATGTCATATCATATATCAATCATATCATATCAAATCAATCATATCATTTCACACATCATTTCATATCATATCATGTATTGACTACTGGCAATCATATAATATATCATATCATATCAATCATCAACCATATCATGTCTTCTTTCATATGAATTCATTATTATTTATGATTCATATATCTCAATATCTCATTTCTATTCTAATGAGGTTTGAAATTGGGCTGCATTCAGGAGTTGACCAAGGTGTCTGGAGAGACCACATTCCACTTCCACATTCTGTACACATTGTACCAGGTGGGGCGTCAGAACACCAGACTGAGTGAACCACCCACTACGAGCCTCAGATGCACTCTGCTGAAACCGACGGGTGACGTCACGGAGGCAACATCCATCTTTCCCTACTATATATAGTGTATGGGTGAATCCAAACGGAAGATGACGTGAGATCATGGTCTCACACAATTCCCGGAATTCCCTCCGAAAGATGACATCATTGCTGGGATGAACGCTAAGGTTTTATGGCTGGGTGTTTGACCTTTGACCTTGACACTTCTCTCTCTTCTGTCTGAGACCGGTAACAACTGCAGACAGAAGCTTTTTTCATCAGCGAGAGGCGTTTTCATTCTTTTCTTCGAAAAACAAACCGTGGCAAGCGGCGTGACTTTTTTCAATGCCAACATGCCGAGCTGTGGATTCAGAGGAATGTTAGAGAGAGGGAGAGAGAGAGTGACAGTGATGAAAGTCTTCTGGAAAAACGTGGGGATCGTGGAGGCGCCTACATGCTGTGTTGAAAAAAAAAAGAGGAGATGGGGTCTAAAAATAGGCATATCTGTGGACAAATGATCACAATGAGACACAACATCTGGAGACTCCCTCAGTCTATGTGCTTATACCGCAGACACCTCTTTTTAAAGGTGCAGTGTGTGATGTTTGGTCATTTTTTTTCATCTCTAAAAATATTACAAAACAATTACATATTGACACTTTCATGAATTTCTATCTTTTAAAAAAAATTTGATATCCCATTACCCTTAAAGGAGCCCATTAATGTATATATACATGAGGATCAGGTCCTCTCTACAGGGACCACGATGTTTATACAATAGCCCAGAGTGGACATACGAACCATCTATTGAGTTTTAATGACAACTGAAGTCGACCATAGGTTCTCCTGCGTGTTCAGACGGGTGAGGGTGAGGTGATGGATACAACATGCCACTTCACCTCTGGATGTCACCAAATCGCACACACTCCACCTTTAAGTGTTTGTGACATAAAGTGTTTATTAGACATAAACATGGTGACACAAGAGCATGAAGGAGGAGATATAATGTATATGATGATGCTTTCATGGGTAAATGCTTAATTTGACAAGTGAATGGTAAATGGTCTGTATTCATATAGCACTTTATCAAGTCTGAAGACCTCTCAAACCCCTTTACAGTACAGTTCATTCACCCGGTCACACAAACATCCCTACTATGTATCTATTTGCAGCACTTATCAATGAGTATCTGGGACAATTCAATTCAGCGTCTTGCCCGACACTTCAGAATACCCAACGCGGCGAAGCGGGAATGGAGCCCTCACCCTCTGGTCAGAGCTCAGATCCTCTAACCCCTCGGCCACAGCTGCAGCAGGGTCACGTCAGATTAAGAGTCTCTGGTTTCATTGCATCGCAGATGTGGGAGTCAGGTGGGAGCGGGCTCATCCCCGTGGGTGCGAGTGGGCGTGAGCTCAGAGTGTGGGTGGTGGAGCTGACGAGACCGCGTCGGAGGTGAGGCCACTTGACAGGCCCTGATGAAAATCTGCTCAACGGAGCCAAAATCACAGCGGAAACAGGCCCATAGATAGCGTGTGTTTACTCTGAGTGTATTCCCAAGAATGTCTCTCCAGTGGGGCCAAGGCGCTCACACACGTCAGTGGGCGTGGGAGTTTATTTGAATTCATCTGCTGCTTGCCGGATGGTACACTACATTCAGTGGAAACTGATGGACTCCCATATTCAGTTTTCAACTTTACTTGTACTTTGTTTGAGATGTTAGGCTCCATTATAAAAGTACCGGTAGTAAAAATCTGTCTTATTACATTTTTTGCATGTTTTTTTGCTGTGTGTAAGATTTTGGTCATTTTTATCTCTTCTAAATAAATATTACAAAACAATTGCATACTGACATTTTCATGGATTTATAATCCCGTGAATGTATTTACCTATAATTAGTCCCTTAATGCGAACGTACATGAGGAGGGGCTCCTCTCCATGGAGGCCGCCATGTTTTTACCATTGTAAAAGTGGCCGCTCTAAACACCTTTCGGGTTTTGATGACAACTGAAGTCTACCATAGGTTCTCCTGCATGCTCAGAAGGGTGAGGGTGAGGTGATGGATACAACGTGCAACTTCGCCTCTAGATGTCGCCAAACACATTGCACCTTTAAAAAAAAAAATTCAGTGCTTTAATAGAACAGGGACTGAAAAAGAGGACCTTGCCCAAAGCCCAACTCTCCCCTGAAGTTCAATAAAAACCTCACCCAAATATCACAGATATTAGCTATCTCCAGCTATCAGCTGTGATAGATATCAACTCCCTAAACATGCAGATTTTTGTCATTACAGGTGTTGTGTATATTATTTATGAAGCGAATGATGAAGTTGCATGTTGCAGCGAAATACTCCCCACTTAACCATTGCGGGCAAAGCACGTAGGAGAAACTCTCATGCACCGTATCTGGATTATCTCTGGAGGCACGGGGGGAAATGTTCAGGCTCAAGCCTCTGGAAACTCTGCAGACCTTCTCTCTCTGGACCTGAAGTGTCATTTCTGCAGAAACCTCAGAGCAGCCCATGAATCTGAGGGAGTTTGCGTCAGTGTTTCCATCACACGGTGTACAGAACTCTGCATCAGCAGGTATCAAATACCTCAGAATGTAAGGAATTGCTCATTCTCTTTACAGAGGATGAGGTTGAAAAACGTCGACATGGAAAAACAACAAGATCCGTCCTTCCGGTGATGCACACCAAACGCTGGCAGACAGAGGCAGGCTTCCATGACGACAGCGGTAAACAAAGAGATTGAAGCGTTCATTGCCACGGTTGAGTTTATACGTCCCGTCTTGCCTCCTGCTGCACCTTCCTTTCCTGAGCTCACGCCACCTTCTCTCCGAGCTGGGAATCTCCCGCCGCACCGTGCAGACTGTCTGTATATGGAAAACTATGGAGATAATCCAGACCCATCAATCCATACTGCGCCCGCAGTGGTTTATGTCAGTCCTTATGAAATCATTACAACCTAAGATATGTATTTCGCCCACGCTGAGCTACAGAGAACACGTTTGGGTAATAATCCACTAATGAACATCATTATTTAAAATCTGTGCCAACAGATTCCTTCATCATACAAACTGTTCCTTGTTTCCTTTTTGCAGTGTGTACGATTTTTGGTCAGTTGTCGTCACTTCTCCTTGTAGGACTAGGATTACAAAACAATTACATACTGATCTTGCAAATGTATAATCACCTCATGTTATGTATGACTGGCTTTTACATTACCCTAAAATGAGCCCTTTCATGTATATTTTGATCAGGAGCGGGTCCCAACCCTACGGGGGCCGCCATGTTTTTGCAACAGTCCAGAGTGGACGTACTTAACATCTTTTGAGCTTTTTAATGACAACTGAGGGCTACCATTGGTTCTCAAGGAAGGGTGGGGTAATGGATACGACATACAACTCCACCAATAGATGTCACCAGTCCTTACACACTGTACCTTTAAGATACATCAATTATTACGCATAAGAAGTGAATAAAAAAACCCAGAAAATGTACCTTGATAATCTTGCAGTGTGAAATGCGGAGGCAAAGTATCCCTGGATGTGTCCCACTTATCCGGATCCACACCAACATTTATTGGCCTCTCCCCTGACCGACACCACATCCTTCCGCCAAGCTTTGTGGAAAACTGTGGAGTTGTTTTTGTGTGATCCTGCTTAAAAACAGACAAACACAAACAAACCCAGCAGCACCCGGACAGGGGTGAAAACACAACCTCCATGGTGGAGGTAACAATTTCCACTGACGACTGAAGCGCCGAAGGAAACCACTTGAAACAAGCCAATGAGGTTTGATCATTATACGGTTTGCATGAGTAACAATAGCCACTCGTGACTTTCACAGACTGTGCCTGAGGCAACAGTTCAAAAATACACATTATTCGCCGGCAGCTGCTTTGCTTAAATATAACATGTGAACTGTAGAGGTTGGAGGTAGGTGGTTTCTTTCTGACAGCAGCTCATTCATTAAGGCCAAATCTTGCTCTGAGCTGATGGGCTGCTGGCACGAACATCCTACTCACAGATATGAGGGAGTCCTCTCAACATCTATGCTCTCATCAAACATTATCCAGAAAAAAATATAATCATCACAGATCGGCAGAAATTACTGAGAACATTTTGAACACAGAGCTGTTTCAACATGAAAAGAATCAAGACCTACCGAAGATCCACAAAGACGATGATATAATGATAATTGAAAAGGGGTTTTACTCCATTATTATGGTAATGGGATTTGAAAATGGGAACTGGCAAAAGTTCAATATGTATGACTCAAAGTCCCGGGATCTCCATGGCAACAAATACAACCGAGCGGATAACAGTATCGCAGTTCCATTTTTTGTGGCCCACAGGAGCTTCAAAACATATGACTGTCTACAAATAAAAGTCTAAAGCACGTTGCCCATGGACTCTAATGAAATACACATGTCACTTTTTATGTGTAGCAATACATTCGTGTGTTCATGGAAATGCATATACAAAAACTTAAATCATATCATATCAAATCAACTTTACTTATAAAGCGCTTTTAAACAGCCACAGCTGAACAAAGTGCTGTACATAAACAGAAGTAGAACATAAGACATAAGATATAAAAAAACAATATAGAACAATAAAAGATAACAGATGATAATGTTAAAACAATAAAACGACAAAACACTAAATTAATAACTGATTAAATAGTAATCGAATTTGAGGTATTTGAAGTATTTTTGCAATATGTTAGGTAGAAATCACATTTTGTCCCACAATTAAAACCAGCCCCTTGAAAGCAACTATAAAGCTGATGTAGCCGAGATCTAGTGTGTATACACTCAATTTTGTCACCTCTAAAAAACATTATAAAACAATTGCATACCTACATTGTCATGATTTTACGATGTTTCAAATGTTTTATTTGATTTATATTACCCATAAATAAGCCCTTTAATGTATATTTACATGAGGAGCGGGTCTGCAGTACGGGGGCCGCCATATTTGGACAGTAGCCCCAGAGTGGATGTACTACACGTCGTTTGAGTTTTAATGACAACTGAAGTCGACCATAGGTTCTCCTGCATGTTCAGACGAGTGATGGATATGCAACTTTACGCGTTGATATCACCAATTCCTACACTTTGCACCTTTAATGAAATCCATTTAAATCACTGCAGTGTCCTCTGAAGTGATGGAGACCTGACTCTGTGTGGACTCGAGCCGAGACCTTATGAAGAGAGGATGATTTAGCAGATATTCTCAGTGTGACTCATATCTGATTTTTCCACGGATCTGACTCAGATCAAAATGTTTTACAGGCCTGTGCACGCAAAACTACCACCAACAATTCTTATTCTAAATCAGATTTGCGCAAATTCATGATGTGGTAACAGATTAACATCAGGTACAAGACCATCTGACCATAAGTCAAAACACCCGGACCTCACTCTTCCCTCCCAAGCGTGGTGTGAAACCAAAAGGTTGCCTTCAGGGATGATCAAAATTCATTCGGTTTGTCCGTCGTGGGCTACTGTAAAAACATTGCGGTCCAACACGGCGGCACTCCATGATGACGTGCTCCCAACGTAAATGTAAATGGCTCATTCTGGAAGAATTCATACATTCAGGTCATACTACAAACGCATTGGCACATAACTCTACCCCTGCGAGAAAAAGTGGAAAAGTCCATCTTAAACGTCGAACCGTAAAATTATAATCACTCAGTATCTTTACAACTTGGTGGGAACATGACGGTGATGAAGGACCGTTTACGAGTCCGGTGTTAGGCAACATGTGACACAAAGAAGCAGTGACATGGTATCGACAGGTTCAGACCTTCTCCTAGAGCCCTCCGTCATTAGTCATCCAGCGTAGTCTCCACTTGTTCCCTGCAGCTGTATCTTTCAACTTGCACGGTAATCTGTTTATTCCAAAGAAGAGAGGAAGTGTGTGCGTGTGCGTGCGTTAACAAGGCGTCATCCCGCAGTTTATCAGTCAAACACATGCCAGAAGGGGAGAGAGCTTGTTGAAGTCATGTTTTAGTGGGAGAGGGAAAAAAACACATTACAACAGCTGGAGAGAGAAAGTGGAAAAAGTTAGTCGGGGGTCTGTGCAGCTACTGGTGACACACGGAGCAACATGAGTCACAGATAAAAAGAAGATACTGCCGCTATCACACAGGTCACTTGTCCAAGGAAAATAAAGTCCAGATCTGTGATTTTTTTTCTGCCGTTAAAGGTGCTGTCTGTGAGATTTCCTACATTTTCGTCACCTATATTGGTAGAAAAAGATATTACAAAACTACTGACTGACATTTTCATGATCACGTAAATGTATCTATGTTCCCGTTTCCCTCAAATGAACCCATCAATGTATGTTTACTTGAGGAGTGGGTCCTCTCTCATGTTTTCACAGTAGCCCAGAGAGGACATACCAACCACCTTTTGAGTTGTAATGGCAACTGAGGTCTACCACAGGTTCTCCTGCATGCTCAGAAAGGTGAGGGTGGGGTGATGGATACAACAGGCAACGTCACCACTAGATGTCACCGAATCTTACACACTGCTCCTTTAAACACTACTCTTTTCTCCAGCTTATCAGGGAGTATTAGGAGCAGCATGTTTTCAAACAGTAATTGCAATATTTCGTTTCCATGAGGTGCTCATCCGTGGCCATTTGGGAGTCAAAAGATATAATTTATGAAAGAGGTCAAAAGGCTGCGTGTTGCCAGACTAAACACATTTTTTGAGAAATTCTTTCTGCTGTTTTTTTTTTCTCTCCTTCAGCTCTACATGCCAGCGCACTGAAGTGACTTGGAGCCCATTCAATCATATTCCAACTCTTTTGCCTCGCCGGGATCAAAGAGGAAAATATGGATATTACCGGTGGCTTTGGAGCTCGTGTAGCTTGGCGTGATTCTGCGCGAAACGGCCTCAAAAGGAACGTGTCCTGTGGTGAAACACAAAAGGTCCAAACTGTTCTGCACGTAAACGTTTTTCCAACCCTTCGCACTTATCCTTACGCACCATGAATCTGTAGTAGTCGACATTCATCCGTGGAGGCCAAAAGCTTTCACTGGGAATGTGCTATGATAACACTGCCATGGCGGATAAGTAAAGAGGCATGAGATCCTGCGGTGGCACTCCTGAGGCTGAAGCTCATCTCTGGACGCTCTGAACGCATGGAAGAAAATGATTAATCGGTCGCTCGATTCCGGCAAGTGATGTCAGGGTCTGATTATGTTGGAGCGTCGCTCGCCGCCGGTCTCGTCTCAGTGTTTACCGACAGACGGCAAGTCATCCGTGATGTCGGTCGCGCGGAGAGCGGCGCGCTTCGGGCTTCGGTGAGTGATGGCGGTAAATGCTCGCCGCTGGTGGCGGTGACGTGCCTGCCGCTGAATGCACACCTTTGACTAATGGGCTTAACGGGCGAAACGCCACTCAACTCCTACGTGTGGGCGTCCGAGGTCGTCCTGAAGAGGCAGGGAGAGAGTGTTTGGTTAGCGGGAGAGCTGAGGCAGAGCGCGCCGGAGCCACCTGATGACCACACAAGTTGAGAATGACTTTTGGGAGGCATCACGCGAATACCCCCGAGCGGTAAGTGGATGAGTCCACCTTGAGACAACACTGTGATGTTTTTCCACGGAGACACTTGAAATTACAGGAAGACTTTTTGAAAAATCGAGCCGAGCAATGTCAGAAGAGAGCGAGAGCGTGCTGCAGCTCTACGGCCTCGTAAAACAAAGGGTGATTATCAGCAAATAAAGTTTTTATGGTTATAACGTGTTCCTTTTTTACGCTTTGAGTAAACACAGCTTATCATGGGCATTAGGTTGGAGTCCTCTTTCAGACCACCCAGCAGCCATTTTATTTTAGTGGACTCAATCCCTCGAGATGCATAATAATGTGCGCCGGGGTCCTTCGGGCCAGAAACACTCAATATAAGACAAATCACATCCTCTGACACACACTACCTTTGAATCTTTGGCAAAAATAATATAAGTCAAATAAACACAAAGGAAATAAACATCCTCCAACTGTGTGTAAAACTTCTTATGTTGAGAAAATGCACCCGCACACTCGAAGTAAATAAGTCCCAATATCTTAAAGGTGCAAAGGGATGTTTCAGCAGAGACACTGCAGAACATTCATACATTTATTTCTGTAAATCTGTACTTACCTGCTACTAAAGGTGAATGTATACATAAAGAAGAAGGTCATTTATTTCTAGCAGGAGGAGTTCTCAACACGTCATCTGGGCAGAGCTTTTTTCTTGTGTGGTGTTCAACAACCATTGCGTGATCGGTCAGAAATTTGAAGAGGGCGTGGTTAATGCGGAATGACAGAAACGTCGTCATTCCCGCTTTCTGTGATGCAGAAGAGGTCAGACTCCCACAGTGCTATAGGCCTATGGTGATAAGGGCCGATGCCAGTGTTGATGTGCTGTCATTGAAAATATGTTCTTCTCTATTCTTCACCAGACGTCACCATTCACCCGAATGTCCCACACACGTTGTTGTGGACCCGTCCGATCCAGACTAGAACCTGGTGAACTGCAGATTTTGTGGATTTCATGTCTGACAAAACAAAAAACCTTGTAATGAGTTACCAAAGTTCTCCCACCGTGAACATTTGATTTGACGTGACATTTCTACTGCATTGAACTGATCATTTGCGAAAGACGCTTTATGTGGGCCTGAATGCCACAAACGCCACAAGAAGAAGGTGCACGGTTCCAGTGTTTACATTTCAATGTCTTTTCTTCACATTGCCACAGAACATGAGCCTAATTTCCACTGACAGCCAGTGATGCAACACAAACTGTCAAACAAACTGCCCCTTTGCCGAAATGAACCTTTTCGGGTTGCATCTCCTCCTGTTTCAGTCTCTCGCTCGCTGATGATTAGTTTGGCCGCTTTCAGTTGGAACTGGAATTCAACGCAAAACAAGACTTCCCCAGAATGAATGGTGCGTTTTGTTTTTGTTCTTTTTTTTGGGGTAAGGTCGGCTGAGCATCGCAGCTGAGGTTTGGAGCACACGAGCGCTTACAGTCATTTCAACACTCGTGCAAATGGGTTTGATGGCAGCGCGAGGAGGCCTCAGGAAAACACTCCACAACTGAATCACCACTGGAGCCCGTCTCTCCCACAATCCCTCAGTTTCCTCCAGCTACTGGGAAACAGTAGACTTATGAAAAAAAAAAAAACATACCTCACAGTTAGTGTTGTGCAGTGAGCTGTACAGGCAGGAACAAAGTTAGTAGCACTAAATCACACACATGTTCACGTGCACACACACACACACACACACACTGTTTTTCTTGGACTCCTCTCCTCAAAGTTCCACTGGTTTTTAGGAAGTACGCTCTCACCGTGTCACCCTGCAGGACATCGGAGCAGCCGGTGAGGGCAGCCAGGTGAGGCCCCGCACACGGCCCCTCAGATGTGAAGCAGCCAGTTTACAGCTTTCCACACAGTCGCCGTAGTGTGTCACTTGTGCATTTCTCCCATGACATCATAGCGTGTTGGCCCGTGATGATGCTCGGGGCCTAATTCCGTCGAAATAACTTCATGCCGTCTGATACGAGCCCACGGAGAGAGGCCGCAGCCACGGCGAAAGCCTGAAGCGCTTCCACTGCTTTTATTCGGTTCTTTACGAGCGCGCTGGGTCAGTCAAACTGAGCGGAGGTATCCTTGACCTATTTACTGTAGCTACGCTGCAAATGTGAGCAGGGATGTGGGTAATTAGAGGACATTAGGGGGAAAAAAATGAAATTGGCACCAGGCTCTAGAGTTTTAGCACTCGCAGCAGAAGTGTTTCTGGTTCGATACCCATTGGGAAATTCCAATCCAGCTGGGCATGATCTCCTCAGGTCTGTACACATTTTCTCTGGTTGCACTGATTTCCTCTCGCTGTCAAAACATATGCAGATTGGGTTGAGAATGGGAGCATGAATGAGCGTTTGTCTTTGTGAATGCTTTTTCAGAGAGGAATTCTGAAGAATTTCCATACAAAGAGATCTGGGCTTTGCAGTTTGTCTTTAGAGTGTAGCGGCACAGTCAGATGTGCTCGAGTGTTTAGGTGAGAGGTGGCACGGGGGAGGATGCTATGTATCCTGCAGCAACACATCATTACTTGCGTTGGCCCTTATCACCAAAAGGTTTTAGCATGACGCATTTTTTCCCAAGCTCTTCGTGTTCACTGCCTTTGTCAGTTTTATTTTTTTTTTTTTATCAGTCAGAAACATCATCAACAGAACATCTCTCTGAATCATCTGAGGAATAATTGCATGGGTTCACTTGTACACATCTTGACCTGGGTGACTGAAAGTTCTCACATGCATCTCACTCAGACAGACTGGAGATTTAGATTGAAATAGAGTTTGTCCTTTTAACTGAATGTGCATGTCTCATTCAGCCATACACACCAATATACACAAACATGCATGTGTTGCCTGCACAGCCGTGCTCAAGGACACCTCGGACTAGAGGATATAAAAACCGCTGACTCTCCATAATAAGCTTCTCAGAATAAACTATACATTTGTGTATATTTACAAAGTGCGACAAGCTGCAAACACAATTCTCCCACATTAGCACTTTGGCAAACAGAGTGATATGGTGACAAATATTTTTCTGCTTACAGACACAGAGCAACATAATCATGTCTCAGCCTCCTGGCAAATGTCCACTAGCTTGTTCGTTTGGAGATGTACATACACTCTCTGCAGCTCATTGGCAATGAGACTGAACTGTTCCAGTATCCTCACCCTCACTGACTCTTAGTGACATGCAGAGAGCTCTAAAGGGGAACCTGCTCAAAGTCACGCAGTGATAGTGGCTGAGTTGATAGAGCAGAAGGTCACAACTGAAGGTTGCCAGTTAGATTCCGGTTTGAGAGAGGTTACAGTCTCATGGTTTGGTCAGATTTGTCTTTGAACTCTTGGCTTCCTTTCTGATCTGAAAGTGTTGTCAGACTTCTTTACCTGTGTGTTTCTGCTTCTCCTCAGGTTACACAACAGCCACTGACTCGGAGCAAAAGGGCCCCCCTGACACCCCCCCCAACAGCGCCGCCGTCTGCTAATTTGAGGGTAACTTGGAAAAACATACATTTAGGTGATTAAGAATTCATAAAAATGTCAGTATGTAATTGGTCTGTCATATTTTTTCATTTGTAAGTGCCATAAATCTTACAAACTGCACCTTTAACATATCAAATCTGGGGCGATCTACGCGTGACACAAAACCCCAAACCACATGAACGTGTTGATTTGTAGTGACTGAAAACAGTTACATGATCTGCAGGGTGATAAATATCTGCCTTTCATCGCTGTCTGCGACTCATTAGCACTTCTCAAATTTCCATTCACAATAAAATGAATATTAGACCATGTTGCTTCAAAGCTCCGTTTGGCTCGGCCCTGTCAACAAATAAAGTTTGCGTGCCGCATTTGTCGCGGGAATGAAAAAAAACCTCACAGCATCTGCACGTGAAGCCGCATATTGCTCTGTGGAGTAGTTGTATCGCTGGGTGGAAGTGGCAGGGAATGACCTCTCCACCCAGGTGTTGAGTTATGAAAACATCATTGTTCATGTGCAGGATGAACATTCTTCGCCATGTAGGTGAGGAGATCAGAGACAATCCCCCGCAGAGGCAAGTTTGGGACATGAATCTCTTTCACCCCGGCGCTCGGCGCCCCGGGGAGATAAACGTGCCGTTCACGTTCCTTTTACGATCCGTGGCACACGAGTGACCTACTTTCAAGAGAACAGAAAAAGTTGCTGGCGGGACATTGTTGCCTCCGAGTATCCACCTCAATTGTTTACCCCCAACAACACTTGGGGGACGGGGTTGTCATCCGCACCAGATTCTTGGATGCCAGATAAAGTTTGTTTGTGTGCAATTGCTATGGACCAAAGACGATCGATTCATGATGCAAACCCAAGGTTTTCATGCAAACACTGTCCTATGTTTTGGCATTCCTTGCATTCTTGCAGATGGTTCCGCTGAGCAGAACCAGGTGGGCTTTTGATATTTTCCAGTATCTCCATTGCACAGGATCGCCTCGGGCTATATAGGTGATACACTTCTGCATGAGCTGAGCAGGAATTCCCAGCTCATGCTACACATGATCAGGTTTGTCTCCCACTGCATGACCCTGCAGGAAACCCTCAAAAAAAAAAAGGATGGATTGGAGGCCATGGATTATCATGATTATTTGTGTCTATTGCCAGCATCAGAGGAGAGTGCACATGTGCTGTCAGCCCAGCTCGTGCACTCGCATGTGAGGATAGAGAATTGATCACATGCTCTCTTCCAATTCTGTGGCATTTGCTTAGATGTTTTTTCCTATTTGGCATCGGTTCGCAGGTCTGCAAAAGTGCTATACGGCGTTCGACACTGATTCAAACCAGTTGGCCGTGTAGAGTGAGTGTCCACCGTGTTCTGGGAAAAGTGCCATCCTCTGCCATTCCACCGCTTCTCTCCTGGAAACTAATCAACAGAGTCCGTCGGGGTCACAGTGAAGGAGCGGACTAATGGCAACAGTTTATTTTATTATCTTCTTTGTGCTGAATGAAGACAAGTGCCCTTAAAAAAAAAAAAGATTGCCGTGAGTGTGGAGTTTTTTCCCCCAGTCAGAGGCAAAACATCTGCCAAGTCTCGCAGGCTAAAGTATGAAAGACAACAACACATTTTTTCCCCCTGCTATGTGGCATTGATTTACGCAGCATGGATTTTTCTCGTAGCATCTTCACTCGGAGGTGTGCTCGATTCTGGAGATGTTCTTACTGGCTCTCGTCTGCCCCATTTACATCTCATTATTTTCATCAATCACCTACTTGGACTGTACTTCAAAGTTTCCTGCTTTTTGGGACAAACTTGGCGAAGACGGCTCTCTGTTGGTGTCTGGGAATGCTGCCGAGGAATGTTCTCAAACACAGATATTGTCATAGCTTTTCCTTTTTTCCCCCTTGACCTACTATTGAATCTGTCATCTTTGGGCCTGTGAGGTCCTTTAACACAGTGGTTCTCAGCTGGTGGTTCACGACCCAAAAGCGGGTCGCGATCCCATGTTCAGGAGCACTGACGTTTACGCAAATGAGTTACTGCTCAGTCAGTCGGGACTTGGGCTCGGAACCGGAAGGTCACCAGTCCAAGTCCCGCACGGACCAAGTGCAGAGTGTGGACTTGTAGCTGGAGAAGTGTCATCTCCTCCTCCTCCTCCTCCACCTACACTGCCGAGGAGCCCTTGAGCAAGGCATTGAATCCCTGACATCTCTCCATTAGTGTACTGTATATAGGTCCTGTTTGCCGTGTGTGTGTCTCAGACAGTATGTGCATGTTTTAAATATCAACAGAGTGAGGAATGTCATTTCCCCTCTGCGGGATAAATAAATATTGTCCTCGAGTGGTTTGCCTTGTTTTTCCGAATGAAACAGAAAGTCCCGCAGACCCAGAATGACACCAACACACCTCACATTGTATACGTATAGCGTTTGAGCAAAAGCCCAGGGACCTCGGCCAATATGCAGCTGATGCAATTTGACACCAGGTAAAGCAGTCGAACGGTTCGCACTCACTAACTCATCCCCGTGTGCGGCAGCAGGCCGGGGCCCCCCGTGCTCGGCCTTGTGTTGTCACCGGTTGCTCAGGAGGCTACTAAAACAGAACGCATCTGCTTATTTTTCTAACAGTTCAATGTTAGTGAACCACCGCAATGTGTCCAAAGCACAGCTGTGCAATAAATATGGAGCTGTGCATGGATTGTTGGGTACCCAGCCATCTTAAAAAGGGAACACTTACATCCAACAACTTTAGGTTTATTCCATGCATGTGCAGATCACTTAACGTCACCTTTCTTTCGTGCAGTGTTCCTGCTTTTAACGTCGTAATAGATTTCCTGAAATATTGCAGTAGGCTAAATATTTTTGCCAGTATTCCTGACAAAGAGCACAGGTGCTACCTGCACCCATGACCGTGTATTCATTTGAGCCAGTGAAGCATCCAGCAGGAATTTCTGAGGGAGCAGTGCAACAGCACGTCATGACGAACTCTGGGGTCATTGCGCTGCAGAGGTGACTCGCACAGCGGCTGCAATCCGGGCAACACACTTTTTGTGAAAACAGATTGATTCCAAAAAAACAAGAACAGCCATTGCAGGTCACGGAGGGACTTGTTCATCGCTTCCAGTTATTCGCAATCTGGGACATGCCGGAACATGTGCAAGTTCATTGGAAGGATACACGGACATAATGTGCTAAACATCGCAGCTCCATATCTTATTATAGGCAATGACACGATTTGTTTTCTTCGGACAAAACCTTGCCATATTTTTCTCGGTAAACATTGAAATGATCAGCTCTGAAAAGTTCACTTGACATTTGCAAAATATTCACACTAATCTCAACTTCAAAGCTTTGACTTTATCTGGTATCAATAAAGAAATATTTGTATCAAGAGTCATTTCTTGCCCGCAGATATTCTGAGGTTCTCACCACATGTGCGATACATATTTCCATTAATCTGTTGGTAAATACCGTGGAGTGATTTCTCAAGTGATTGTTTCATGTGTGGTGCAGAGATGATGAAGTCTATAAAAATACAAGAAAGTAGAGAAATACATTGAGCGCTGGACCAGATTGATTAGAATAAGCAAAATACCCACGGAATTTCCTTCATTTGTCGCCCAATTTGGAAAAACAGGTCATCTTCCCAGAAAAGAGAGATGAGGTGTCGGGTCATCACCTCTTTTAAAGTGCCGGGAAACCCTCCTCTCTTGTCTCTCTTGGCCCTGCACACATCGGAGGTTCCCTCAGGTGGAGGAGTTATAATTCTTGTTGTCATGTCAGGGAGTTTACGGTAAAACTGAGGCATGCACATGGTATGTCTGTGGGGACCCCACGGAGGATCCATGGTTCTTGGCTTCATGTTTTAAAGCGGGGAGCCAGGCTGCATGCATCCGGACTAGGAAACACATTTCCAGTACTTTGCTTGAAAAAGAAAAGAAAAAAATCCAGTAAGTCATTCAGAGGAGAACATTTCTCAAAGTAATGACTCACGATTTCATCACCATCGAACAAAAGGAAATAGTAATAATACTAATAATATCAAACTAACGAGATATAAACTAAATGTTACGGCAAAGTATATAAAAATGCGTTTCCGAATCAAAGTAATACATCGGTAACTCAATGTAAGGATTTTATATATATAAAATAATGTATGATTCCAAATCATGAGATATTAGCTAAAGAATATAAACTTTTAAATGGTGAGTTATCATGTAAAATAAAGCTTTTATGTTTCAGAAAAATGACCTACCAAGTTAATTGACTCAGCATCTTATAATAATGATTCCAAATCTGAAAAGCGCTCCGTATCTCAACATAAGTAGACTCAAAATAGTCACTCGGAACCATCAGCACTTTATAGATAAAGTTGAGTTGATTTCTTTTTTTCCATTACACTTGAATGAGCCCATTAATGTATATTTACATGAGGAGGGGGGTCCTCTCTATGGGGGCAGCCATGTTTTTACGGTAGCCCAGAGTGGACGTACTGAACATCTTTTGAGTTTTAACGACGGAAGTCTCGCCTAACTTCTCCTGCACGTTCAGAAGGGCGAGGGTGAGGGTGAGGTGATGGGTGCCACATGAAACCTCACCTCTAGAAATCGAACACCCTGCACCTTTAAAGCAGGACTGGGACTGCGTATGTTCAGCCAACACTTCCTGTAGAGCCAGTGTTAAGTGGAAATGTTCACACCCTGTTTTATGACCGACGACAATTCATCGCCGACACTCTCCCCCGGAGCTCTGCGATGCCTATAGGCGATGAGATCCCCTCAGATCGACGGCCAAGTACAAATGTTAGGGAGCACGTTTAGCCGTGTCATTTGCTCTGCACATGGCGAACACTCCGACAAGTCACCGCACAGCTGCGCGCAACATTCCTCCGGCTTTGGCCGCACGCGGAACATAAACATGGATCGACAATAAAGCCAGTGAGCAAAAACGAGGGCCGCCTGCGCGTTTGTTCCAGTAGACGTTGATGCAGGTTGACATTGGACGTAGCTGTGGAACAGGACAGGAATCAGTGTAATCCCTGTCGTCATGTTGGCGAGAGGTAACAGATAGAGCCGCTTAACAAAAACACATGGTCGGACACATTCCTGCGCCGGCCACATGGTTTCCTGTTCATCTTAAAGGCTGGTTCTTTGGGGTTATTTATGCTTATTAGGCGACAGTATACATCCACCATGGCAGATATAACCGTGCCCCCGTGGTTAACGGCCCATGTCAGATCACCGGCAGGGGAATATAATGTTTTGTGTCCCACTAAGGGCCCTCGCCACCAGCGACTCCTTTTCCAAGAGTTTAGACAGTGAGATTTCTTTAGCAGATGATTCCAGAGCCGAAGAGAAAACTCCATCTCGAGTCTGAAAGAGGGAGCAAGTGATGAGTAATGTTCCAAATCAGAAGTAAAGGTCAGAGTGTCTTTAATCAAACCCCTCTTAATGCTGACGAAGCTGGTGAATCAATCAGAGATGAGCCGAGGCTGCACGCGGGCCCTGAAGCCGCGTTGCTTCAACCCCGTGCCCTCAACCCCTGTGTGACTTGAGCCGCATATTTCCTCTCATGTGTCGGTTTCGTTTTGAGATCTACATCAAGCGACGAAAGGGGTTTTCAACGCGCCGGGGTCCACGTCCCACATCCGGGATGAGTCCGAGGTCTGCAGGACCGAGTTCTTTGTGGCTGAGGGACGAGAGCAACGCTGCAGATGATGATGATGATGTCGTGCAGCGCTGCGCTTGCAGACTCTCGGGCCAGTGAGTATTGCCCCCCCCACCATGTCCACCAACATGACCACCGTGACCCCAACCACGTCATGGGCGATTCCTCGGCGGAGGTCCCGCACAGTGGGCATGTGCTCTCGCCAATGTGCTGTGTCACAGCTGGCACGGAGCAGCAGAAGCTGAGCGCTCGCCTCGCTTTGCAGATGCCAAAGTCTCGTGAGTGACACTTTCCGGTGGTGCTCCCGCTGGGAGGTGGAACACGGGGGTGCGCTGCCCACGGGGCTGCAGCGGTGAGCTGCGGCAGCTCATGGAGCCCCATGCAGAGATGGATATATGTTTTCCAGACCCCATCAAGAGGCAGAAGCACAGCCAAGACACTGCTGCTGGTATGGCGATTAGAAAAACGTGAAGAGTCCCACTCTGTGACCATGACCGTATTTATCTGCTGTATGGGGAGGAAAACAGCATGACTGATGTTGTGTTTGAAAGGTTGTTCTTGGATTTTTTTTGGGAACATTTCCAGGTTGAATATAAAGGCAGTGGCCCAGTGGTTAGAGCAGTAACCTTTGAAGACAAAGGTCACTGATTCGAATCCCACTCGGACCCTGCTGCAGTGTCACTGGCCCTGTCCCTGTCCTCATGTCATTCCGCCATCATTCCTGCTCGGTTTAAAAGTCAACATAATAGAGTATTGTTCGTCCATACATCTGTCGAAGGCCACTATCCCCCTCTCAGGAATACACAGGTGTTACATCCGTCCATCCCTCTATTTGAAATAGATAAAGCAACAAAATGGCTACCAATTCTGCACAGGCTGCTAATGTAATTTCAAACACGACATGCATACAGCTATTCATGCTCACAGTCACACCCACAGCTATGTCTCAATACTTCACCTCTGTGGATTGTGGGAAAGTACTGGAGGACCTGATCAGACCAATGTGCGAACTCCACAAAGCAAGAACTTTCTACATGTGTGACAGCCGTCACCAACACTGGGCCTGGTGTAAGTGCCAATGACAATAAATCTACTTTATTAATGTAGCCTCGCGAAAGGTCCTTACAACCACAGCGTACTCATAACACCTTCACGTTCACCTCTAATGACTCTGACACAAAAGCACACTGACCGAGTTTCACTTCCATCAACGAGTCGTCGCATCGTGAGGAATGACTCCAGAATAACAGTAATCCTAATAATGACAACAGAGCCCAATTAGTCTCCATAAATCACTGTAATCTCATTCGAACTTTCCATCACTTTGCAGCATTGTACATTTTGCTGTCGCCCTGGATGAATCTCAGAAACCGTTTAATTGGGAGTGAGCGCATTGCGCCATCGGGGAAAGTGGAACCGATGAGTTCAGATGCGTTACCGTGGAAACAGAAGTTCAAAGGAAATGCACAAATGAAAAGCTTCATTAAAGAAAACACGTCATTTATCAGGGCCACATGTTTACTGTTGGCTGTGACTCAATGTGACGACTATGACCAATAAAAAAGCTGACAAAGCGATTAAGCAAATCGACAACAGAGATGACAATCAACTCAAGAGCAGGTATGTTTTCTCAGGAAACAGCACCAGAGACAGGAGAGGAAGAGAACGTTTTGCTTTTGTGGATTAAGACTCGTGATGTTGTAATGTGATCCGGCCACTTCAACAGGTGACACTGACATTTGAAGTGTTGGAAAACCCAAAACAGCTTCCAACCTTTAAATCCTGTGCGGGAGAAAAAGAGAAAACAAGGCCAAATCAGGCCTCGAGCGTTTGAAACATCAGCCGGATCAGTTGTAGCTTCTAAACTGTTGTTGTTGTTGTCATGCCTCATGTCAGTGTGGAAGGAATATGTTAATGGTGTTTACATGTTCCACTGTGTGCTTTTCCCAAACAAACAGATCATACCACTCGCAGCCTTTTTACTCATTTAAAGAAGGACAGAGATGGAAAGCACAACAGTTACGTCATCGTCAACATGCTGGAATTTCACAACAAGATAAACTCCATGACTTTATATGAAAGATCTGTGACGAGTGGAGTTTGCTCACAGAGGGAAGTACATCATGTAGTTTTCTTGTTTGGTTCACTGCATTACTAGTGCGCAATATTACATAAACATGTCTGCTTCGATGGACCATGGTTCCTCTGGTTGAATCATTAAAGAATACGATGATCAATTGTGTAAAAAATAATATATGGGTCTGACAGAAAAAGATGCAAAGCTGTGTATTTAAAAACGTGACAAAGTTTTTAACTCATTTCTGTCCAGTGCTGGATGGAAGCTACTGAAGGCACTGAGAATAACAATCCGACACATTAGCAATCTATTTCAGGAAGTACTTCTTGTTAAAGAAGGGTGGCAGTGGGTCAGTGTTAAGAGCCGTTGTCTTTGGAAGCAAAGGCCACTGGTTCGAATGCTGCCGCAGAGTCACTGGCCCTGACGCTGATACCACCCATGGCCTGATGTGTACTCAAGAAATTTCTCATATCATTTCAATGCGTACAGTAACAGTTACACATCCACCCCTGGCATCATAAATATCATAACTCACTCCTTTAATGTTTCCAGCTCTGGTTAGATTTTGTATTTTACAGCACATAAAGTCCCACGGTTGCCACATCATCTGTATTCATGTATTATGGAACATCACAGAGGATGTGCAAACAGAACAGACTGAACTTTAGCTTGTTGAGAATTCAGCTTGGAACACGGTTGTGTGACAGTACCTTGAGCTCAGCAGCTGCAAAGCCGTGTTTGTAATTGACAAGGTAATTAGCATGCCAGGGGCGGCAGTGGCTCAGTGGTTAGCGTGATTCGCCTTTGGGAGTGAAGGTTACTGGTTCAAATCCCAGTTGGACCCCGCTGCAGTGTCACTGGCCCTATGTATACTGGTAGAAATACCCCATGACCCAGATTACTGGATAAACGGTTGATATTAGCATGCTGACTTCCTTAAATTCAATGAAATGATGTCACCAACATGACGCAAATCAAAAAGAATATGTTGCAATGAATCTTGGATATCGATTCAGGAAATCTATCTTCCCTAACAAGCGTTGGCATGTTCTCATGCTTGCTACTGTTTGAGCGGTTTGCTCAGCAGCTACAGGAGTGAGTCATGGACCCCATACGAGTTCTGGCAAGGACAATATCAAGTCAAGTCAAGATAAACTTTCCTCTCATACTTCCGAGTGTGACTGAGCTTCACTGTTTTATAAGTTTCTTCAAATCACAAGTGTTAAAGTTTGTAAATGGCTACATACCAAAATGCACAACTTAAGTCATTGTGATGACTGGGGACATGGAAGAACCCAAAAGCAGAACTCAGACTCAAAATATGAATAAAATATTTATTAAACAAAAAGGGGACAAGACAAATCTTGGAAAAAACTCTCAAACATCTAAGGTTAAACTGAAAATCACTTGTGACAAGGAGAAAAAATAAGACCAAACTATTAACAAAAAACACTGTGGAAAAGAGAGGAAAAATCTCGATTGAAAAAACACAAGGAGGAAAAAACATGAACAAAAAATCTGGCAGGACAGCGCAGGAATATCCACAATGCTCGCTGGTCGATATGGCAATGACGTGACAAGGCAACGACTAGACAACGGCGAGCACATGACAAAACACACTGGCAAGCAGACAGGGGAAGACTAGATATACACACAGGGGTTGATGGGACGCAGGTGGAGCGCATTAGGGCGGGGCTGACAATCACACAGGCGGGAAACACAAGAGGCAGGAAGGGCAAGTGAAACTGAAACTCTTCAAAATAAAACACAGGAAGTGCAAGACAGGACAAAAGGCACAGTGACATTGACTTGACACACCCGTGCTCCACAGAGGACAAGACAGCAGACATGAAGACCTGAACATGAATCCAAACAAACTACATCTAACATCAAACCCATGGCAAGACTAACGTGAATGATGGAACATGACAGTCTTTTGCCTACGGGCCAAAGTTTATCACATGGACTCTATAAGTTACTTATTTTTTATTTTTTAGATGTAGTTAACTTCTAAAAGCGCCCCAATAAATGGACACTTCGGTTGCCCCACGCGCTGTGTTGAGTCCTCAGACAAACCAAGACAGCTGAGTGTTTTCAAAGGAGGGCAGTTTTTATAGAGTTTCTCCCTCGGCCCCTGACTGAAGGATTTATTGGGAAACCCATTATTCTCCTGAGGGGCTCATGTTTCTCTTCCTGCACAGCAGCCTGTGTTGTCTGCACCGGGTTCCCACATGCTACTGTACACAAAGAGCTACAACCTCAAGGTCCATGTCTGATGTATGCATGTGTGTGTGTGTGTGTGTATGTACAGTATGTATGTCTGTTTCTGTAACATTATACTGGTCAGTAAAGTCAATCAGTCAATAACATTTGACCCTCAGGCCTACACCATCTATCTTTCTATATATGTATATGTATGTATGTATGTATGTATGTATCTATCCATTCATCCATCCATCTTTTGATCTACTCGTCTGTCCGTCTGTCTATCCATCCATCCACCCATCATTTGATCCATTTATCCATCCATCCATTCATCACCCATGCATTTTCCTTCCATCCATCCAGTGTACATAGAGCACATGACTGCTATCCAAATAACTCAGCGCATATACTGGCCGCTGATGGTGGGCTGTGGTGTAGGCCATAAATACTGCCTCCTTTGTGCTAGTGGATAACACAAAGATCAGATAGACAAGTCAGAGCACATGCTATATTATCTTTTCTTCATTTTGCAGAGCTCTCTTCACACTGTTAGAGAGTGGATACAGTATAAATGGAGTGGATGATCATGACTATCAACTGTTGAGTTCTTATTCAATATAAATATGTGTTAGACAAGTGGTAATAATAAGTTACACACACACACACATATATATATATATATATATATATATTGGTATCATTGACATTTTTGTCCAGCGAGACATAGATGTCCTCTCCGTAGATGGTCGCTGAAGATCGGTTTTGGTTGCTGAGTTGTGAGTAATATGGTGACTCGTCTCACAGGGTCGGCACCAACACTTCATTAGCGTGAACCTCTCTGAGTCACTTTTGTGTGTTTCGCTGTTTTACTCATTGTAAAAGAGAATTTGAGTAAAGGTTGAATTATCTGTCTGACTTCTTTGTTGAGCGGTCATACGACACACAGAGACGTAGCACTTTGTGAGTGACCAAATCTGTCACTGTAAATGCTTTTGCAGTGGATGTATTCTTTCTGTCAGCATTCTGCTACTTCTAATACTTCTATAGATATTGGACGGATACAACTATCTGAAAAACTGAAGTTCGGACATGCAAGTAGACCCATGTTAGACTTCATATACTTCAGTATACAATTGAGTTTATGTGGAAATACATGGTTCTTTTGCCTTCGCAAAAAAAAAAGAAGCTTTTCCCAGAAACACATGGTGATGTTGTATGTGAGGAGCTCAGACAAGAGGACTTCATAAAACAAAGAGGGATCTTTAAACAAAAAAGGCCCCTTGGTCTTTGCACGACAGAGTAATGCTGCATGTGCAGATCCTGTGATGGATATATGAGCGGGCAGGAATGTCATCCATCCATCAGGATGGAGGTCTGATGAAGGCATCAGACGGCAGACAGTTAGTTACAAAGGACAAATAAATGTCCTTTTACTCCCAAGATCAGCACATGAATCATTTTAACAGGCGCTGATCTGACCCCTCAGAAGAAAAAAAAACTGACCCGAGGATTCTTTAAACACCGAGCAACACATTCGACAGATGTGTCATGCTTGGATTTTCTCACCTAAAGGTGGAAGTGATGTCTGAGGCCGGCTTTGGCATATAAACAGAGGAAAATGGGTTTTCTTCTACAATCTACAAAGACATTAAACAGTATTGTAATAGGTGGACAAATGACTTTGGAGTGAGTATAACTGGAAAATGTTGTCTTAAAATCCCTAGCTTTTAAGTTTCTCATTTTGACAGGATTTGGTTCTGTAATTTTCCAAAGTGGGAATTCCTGGACTCTCCTTTTTGGATGATGTTAATGGGGAGCTGGAGATACTCCTCCTGCTTAAAAGCCAGTTCGGAGGGTAAATAACTAAAGAGCCAGGAAACATTGTAATATTAAAAAAAACACACAGAAAAGGAGGACACACTGTGATTTGAGACAGCAGGAGTGAGGCTTGTGCCAGATTTTCTTAAGACAGACTGAGGAAAACAAGTTGTTGCATTATGTCGGGTATGACATTTGACATATGACATATGACATATGACATATGACATATGAC
Organism: Chascanopsetta lugubris; assembly: GCA_016785325.1. Lineage (NCBI taxonomy): Eukaryota > Metazoa > Chordata > Actinopteri > Pleuronectiformes > Bothidae > Chascanopsetta > Chascanopsetta lugubris. The sequence continues at coordinate 77,586 of JAFBJT010111938.1, read as the reverse complement.
ATCGGGTATGACCTGATGACTGTAAACCCCTCAGACTGTATATGAATGATATGACAGCTCTTAGAAGTGACGACAAAACACCTCAATCACTACCTGCCGTGAAGGTCGAAATTCACACTATTTTACATTGAACCTGGTATTATGGATTATAATGGATTATTTCGTATTCTGAAGAATAAGGGAAACATCATGAATAATGTCTCTTACTATTGGTCAGACAACCGACACCGATACCACAGCTCTGCCACGTGCTACTGTTTTGACCATGACTCAAAATTCCAGTGTTGAGAGATACATTTCTTGGCTGTGGTGAGAGAAAATGTAAATCAGAGGTCGTTTCATCCTTTGATCAGTTTATTGTTTCATCAGAGGTCCCCACAGCTCATTCGGTCACGTGCACAGCATACACGGTAAAACGTTTACCATCAACAAAAGGATCAAAACAAATGAGTGTCATAGAATCATGACAGGTTTTAGAGTAGGGAAATGGAATTGAACAAAAAAAAGAAAACACACAATAACTTATTAAGACACATGACAAGAACCTGGATCACATACCAGGCGCATAAATTGAAATGATGTCTAAGACCTATAATTTAGTGAATACCTCTGGTGGAGGCATATGGAGGTCGAAACCACATTTAGTCTTTTTTTCCGTTATAATTGTCAAGCACCAGTATAGGGCTTTTAGATCATTTCATTCGACTCTGCTTTGTCATGTAAGATCGCTCAGGGCTGTGAGATGTTTCGATGTGAATAACAGTGTTTTTGTTTTATCTGTGCTTCCTGCGAGCACACCGAGGAATACAATAAAAGTGATAGTGTACATTTACAAGTAATTTCAAAAGTCAAAAACAAGTAGTTTCCATCCGGGCTGGAAGCTCCTGCTCTGCTGGGAGCTCTTGTTATCTGGAATTCAAATTTCAAAGTGCTGACAAAGCATCAATTTTACAGTTCTTCTGTTCTATTCTGTCCTCGGCCTCACTGGTGGGAAAAAAGACTTTTTTTAATCTATTGTCCACCTGTCTGGTTAATGTATCATCTTGAGAATTGGGGAAAAACTAGTTTTGAAAATTGGATCATATGTTTTTTTTCTCTTGTTTCATCCCGTGAGCATTTTTTCTTTTTTTGAAGCCAAACATGACAGCATCGTGTTTGCAGGTCGGGCCTCGGGTGGAAATTCCTCTACGCTGACCGGTGGACACTGAAGCCTCCGGCCTGAGGGGACATCATGGAGACTGACCCACTTTGACTGAAGAAGGAGAACTTGACCTTTGCGCATTATAGCTGTCAGCTGAAAATATGCTGACACTCCTCCAGGGGGGCAAATTTATCTGCTGAGAGCCGGATCGTGCGTCTGATCTGTGAAACAGTTTAACATTGTGGCGGCTGCAGCTGGAAACAGATCTAAGCATTATTGACTTAAGCTGTTGGATGAACACTCGCCAAGCTTGTCTACTACTGTAAATCAGTGCTCTGGTCCCTGGACCGAGAGTCGTGCGATTTGATTTAAAACAGCCACTGGTCCACGAGGTGTGAAAACTAAGTGTTATAATTAGTTTTATCTTAAACAACCAAATTCAACAAACATGGGGAAAGAGGAGGAATTTATAAAAAATAAAAAAAAGGCTGTCTAGGAAAGGAAAAAGAAATGCACAGCTAATGAACGTGGGGCTGTAGGATCGTATCTCAAATGTGAGCCAATCACCCTCCGGGGCAGACTGACACAGTTTGGGAACAGGTTGGGAACCGGGGTCGTGCGAGTCCAGACTCTATCGTCACGTGAATTCTTTCTGTCTGCAAAAGGCTATTTTGGGTTGATGAAGGGGGGCGGGGGGGGGGGGGGCGTTGCTTGACAGGCTGAGACAAAAGCCTTTGTGGATGGAGTAAGTCAAATATCAAGAGGTGGTAAATCATTAACCAGGCAGACAGGAATAGTAATAAATAAATAAATGTGCAGTAAAAGATGTGCATTTGCAATTTGTCTGACTTTTACAGAGCACCGTGTGTGATGACAAGGCATTTCATTTATAGTGCTGGGAATATCATTTGTATTTGTGATGTTCGTGTGTGTGTGTGTGTGTGTGTGTGTGTGTTGTGTGTGTGTGTGTGAGTGTGTGTGTGTGAGTGTGTGTGTGTGTGTGTGTGTGTGTGTGTGAAAAGAGAAAAGCTCTTCTGGGACTCTGCCAGGGGGCTGCTGATGAAGACTGAAACGATACTCAGTCAAACCTGCTGGAAGTCAAATATATAGAGAGAATATGACAGATTATTCCTCAAGTCTGATCTTTTTTCCACCCGTGACGATGAAGACGGACTCAATACATATGGTTTTTCAAAATATAGCCGTTATAATCCCCATAGTAAATAAACAACCAGGGAAGGCTCCTTATCAAAGATACAAGTCAACTCTGCATTTTCCAAAACAATCATTGGGAAGGGAAATTAGGAAAATGGAATGAAAGGAAGAGATTAACTGAATTTCATTCATTCAGATTTAGTATTTCACTACTTCCCATTTCTAGTTCCCATGAGGTTTCCCATGTGGATTTTTATTTTGAATATCCAGGTCAGGTCCCGCTTTCCTTTAGCATCTTGGAACTCTTGAAATGAAAAATGACATGTTAGGTGCAATCCTCAGGGGATTCCTGCAAGAGCAAAGAAAAATTGCACATTTATTTTTACACACATTCTCCAACATGTCCTCCCACTGTTGTCCAATGCAGTCACCCACTTGTTCTGTGTGTGTTTTGGTGTAGACGACGAACTGCTGACTTTTCCTTGTGTCTGCGTTGGCGGACATGAAGATAAAGAGCAACGGAAATCCACTTTCTTCAGCTCTGCTGTGGAAACGCTCCAGAACGTCTCCTACGCATTTCTCATTAGACATATTTTGGAGGGCGGCTCATGTCCGCCCTCCAAAATATGTCTAATGAGAAATGTGAACGTGAAAACAGTGGATCTCTGCACGTACGACGGACCTCACAGCGAAGTCAGAAACACAGTGAAGGACAGTAACACTGAGAAAGTAAATGTTTTAAGGGAAGGGTGATGTTAGATCTTTGTCGATTAAGGAAAGAAAATAATTCCCACAGGAACGTAAACTGCGATAAATAACTCTAACAAAGTATGCGCAGACTGAAGTGAAGCCAGCTGGTAGACACGAACGTCTGATGGTGATTCTATCAGTGGCTCAAAGCGCCTCTCAGGGTCACAGCAGGACTGACCACACATATTTCTCTTGTTGTTTTATAATGCACGTCACTGGCAAGCGTTTCAATACAATGGATGTATGCAATTCCACCGAGAGCTACATTGTTGGATGGTCATCAAATCTTTGGGTCGGTGATTCATGTCTCGATGCCATTTGGCTTCTCAGACTGTGGCAAATAAACCTTCCAGACGTAGTTTGACTTACGCATGTATGTACCTTTTAAAGGCACAGCGTGTTGGAGTCAGTGACATCTAGTGGTGACGTTGCATGTTGCAGATGGATACCGCCCACCTTAATTTCAAACTGTCTCGAAGACGCTAGTATGCCATTAACATTCAGAAGGGGCTCATTCTGTCCATTTTGTAAAGACTCTTTTCACGATTGGTGGAACAGCATGGCAGCCCCCATGCAAGGGACCGGCTCACAATGTAAATATAAAGGGTCCATTAAATGATGATCTCAGACGACTGAACACTCGTATACAAACATCGGTCTGAGCAGACAGACCCTTTACACGGTGTCGTCTGCCTTTTTCTTTGCTCCCAATGTGTTCACTTGTGGGCAAGCGATGATGCTTATATCTGTTCGTCGAGCGCCTTATTTAGTTCATATATCGAATGCCCAAACCTCCTGTTGTCCAAAGCAGCCTTCAAAGTACGAGAGTCAAACACGTTGTCTCAATGCTTTCTTTTCCACACTCTTTAAACAATGAAAATGCAGCCATTTATATAACGATGAAGCCATTCACATACCCAGCTTCGGTGGACGAGGTTGGAAAACGACTGGTAGCCTATAGGTCTGAAACAGCTGGACATGTGAATATATATTGAAAGCAGATGTGACATGGAATGTCCACCACATGGAAAAGCTGATTGTGGTTATACCTCTATAGTAATGGGCAACCTAACAGCCAACTGTCTACTCCGGCAGGATTCACACGCTGAGCCCAGTCTCCTGTGTCCAGCACTATTCGGCAGCTCCGTCCACTTCGTACCTCGGCTGTGCCTGATTTTCAAATCAAAGCATTTTTGTTTTTTTCTCTCTCATCCCCTCGTTCGAGACAAAGTCTGATCGACGAACGGCGAGAGTTTACGGTCCGGCGTCCTGCCGCATTCGCGTCGGGATCGCGGCCCTGCAAACACATTTCCATGTGGCGTCTGTCTGCACTGCAAATTGTCTACAATGAGAAGAATTTCAGGAGTGCTGTGAGACATTCTCGGACCTCTTTGATATTCAGATGATATCAGACATCATTTGTGGGTCTTATACGGTCGGGAAAATGCTTCAGGTGTTCAGCGTGAGACCGGGAAGGGGAGTCTACCGAAACCCAAGAATTAACCTATTTTCTTCAAAGTGTGCTTCCATTCAGTCGACTACCCTAATAAATCCGGCTCGCATGATTCAAAGCCTTCTCGTCTGCAGCCAGAGCCCAGTTTCCCTTCTCTATAGTGGCGAGAGCAGCTCTCACCACTGCAGGTATTCAACACTGCGAGCACCTTGCCAGGCTCTCCAAATGGCAATTGCATCAGGCCATTCAACAGAACATTTTACCTCAGGCCCAGCAGCAGCTCAGCGGAGAGGGATATTTATTGTGATTTGAACATGCAATCATGGAAAACTTGCGAGCATACCTCTGCACAAACCCCTCAGCAGACTTTAGACAACCAATTTCCTTCTGCTAAATCACTTAGCGCTCCGATAGCTCCGCCGCCTTTGCGTTGATCCCGCTCTTGAGACGCAGAGAAAGAGATATCGTACCGCAAACGCTGGGTACTGGGCCGTTAATGATTTTGACTTGCGTTTGGCCTCACGTCTATATTTCCATCACAAGCTCCTCAGCATGCAGGGGGAGAGAGAGAGAGGGAGAGAGAGAGAGAGAGAGAGAGAGAGAGAGAGAGAGTCTGTGAACGGTACCTTTACCCTCCCTCCCCGACACTCACGACCCATTGATGAACATCTGTGACAATAACATCGTAGATGACATTACCGAGCGATCCGCGGGCTGCGCGGCGCTGTAATCTGATGGGCTCGTGAAGGTTCGTGAATTAGATCACGTCTTCGTGAGCATCCAGCGGCATAACTGTGGCGAGTCTAAAGGCTCATTAATAAACAGTCGAAGGCCTCTCAATGACCGGGTTGTCTCAAACACGTCATGTCTGAGGTTTCCAGATTACTTCACAGCGGCTGTTTGTAAAGTTTGCTGGAAGTCACCAGGCGGCTTCTTTCAAACTGACGCTGCGCGGTCGGCCGCCTCGTGCGGCTCCTGCTTAAAGTACCTCGATGAAAGGCTCCAGTCACGATGTTGCTGAGCTGCGCAACCAAATAAAGAAAATCATCGGCTCTCACCGCATCTGTTGTTGCAGCACCGCAAGGCTAATGTGAAATACATTTTCATACATATCTAAGAAATGACAAAACTATGTCAAATGAAACTATAGCTATGATTCTCTCACATCTAAAGTGTCACAAGTTGATAACAAAGGGTATCAAAATGTCACCGAGGGCCATTTCAGCATTCTGGTCGCTCTCAAGGGGCTGATTTTAATTGTGGGACTAAATGTGATTACTACCTAACATATCATAAAATAACTTTCTTCATACTTGATTATGATTTATATTGTATATGCATTTACATACATGTGAAAATGTAAACACACTGAATAGTAAACTGAAATTGCTCAGCATAAAAAGTGGCATGTGTGATTAACTGGAGTTTATGGGAAATGTATGTTTTAGACTTTTATTTTTAGACACTCATTTGCCTTTGAGCTCTCACGGGCCACATAAAATGATTTTGCGAGCCATGTTTGGGCCTTGAATTTGACGCATGTGCAATAGCCCATACTCCAGTAGACTCAGAAAAACTTCTGAGTTCTGAAAACACAGCCAATCAGAAGGTGCCTCACACTTGTATTTTCAGTATACACCAACAGAGGGCGACTACACTGGTGGCTGGAATGGTCGAGCCTTAAATACATCGGAAAATAATCCATTCAAAATGTTCCATTCATCAACACCCGCATTACGCTGCATCTATAGTTGGACAGCCTCATTGTAAACAGACACAACAGGGGAAGTAAATATGAGGCAACCGCAGAGGCTCAATTATCCTCTTTAACAGGGAGCATTAATGGCGCATTGCCATGAATGTGTTCTGTCATGTAAATGCACTTGGCACACGTCCTCGCTTTGAGGGAGAACACTCATCATGAACAGCTTCTAAAATAGATCTAATTAGATGAGGGGATGGAGCAGCCTGCTAAATAAGAAGTATTCGACTCAGTGGGAGTGTGAGGGAGTAGAGGATTTGGAGACTATCGACTGATGGCAAATAACCTGTGTTGAAAAGCATTTTGATACACAGTTGAAAATCATTTCAGTCGTACACGTTCATTCGTTTATTCAGTGCATCTATTCGCAGCACTTCTCAGTTTAGTGTCTTGCCCGAGGAGTCTTTGGGCTGCAGACTGGTAAAGAACGCACACGATACACCAGTGTTACTGCAAGGAGGTTGACCACTCTTACCCCTCAACCACAAATGGTCTTAATGGACAACCATCCATCACCAGCAACACTATATGATACATTTTAAAGTATTTGAGAGCATATTTATAGCTTATAATAAAATTATAAGATACTCACTATTATTGTGCGGTGTATTAAAAGATGATTTTTTTAATCTTATTTTACCATTTAATGGGCCGGTTTTAATGTGTTCTTACAAACACTAGGGAATCTCAGCAAAAATTGATATATTTTTTGTCCAATATACACATGAATCAAATAAATATGGAAATGACTATATTTAGTAACCAAGTCATTGGCTTGATCCTGCCTGTCCTTGGAGTTATTTGACACTGTAAAAGGAATACATATTGTTGCAGTCAGTGTGAACTTTGTAGCCTTTCATGTGGTTTTCGTGGATTTTCTATCACATAAAATAAAGGTGTTGTGTTTCAGAAATAAAAATGTCAACCAGGCCTGTGCAACTCAATACGCCACATGAAACATTCACCTTTTAAATCCAAAACAAAGTCCTTGATACCTTTTGAAATAACCAGACCGAGAATTTTTATCGCAATGACAGATGCTGTTTATAGAACTCGAAAGATTTTCTTGATTTTTACGAAAAAACTTGAAAAGCAATAGTTCCTTAGCTTGTTTACAGTATATATTTAGAATAATCTGTATTCTTAGACGAACTTTATGACTTGAGCCGTGCAGGTAAATACTGCCACCCACAGGGACAAACGTTTCTTGCAAAGCTGATCCACATATTAGATAACGTTTCAACACTGATGATGAAAGAGATCAGTTTTACATATGTGTAAATACTTTATAGCTTGAGCTCTGGTGATGGCAGTGTTGATACTTGCACCTTTAATACGCATTCAAGAGTCTCAACAACCACTGAATGGCTTGTGGTACAGACATACACTAATACCCAAAGAATGCATTGGTAATTGCCTCATGTTTCATCTAGCATTGCTTCCTCTGCTTAGGGTCACATCAGTAAGCTCAGGCTCCTGCTGAACAGTGCTACACATGACATTTCACTTTACTCAGCTGTTCCAGAGTTTATTTAGATGGTTTACAACTTAGCTTGAAATATCACAACATTTCTTTTTCAATAATACAATAAAATAAGATGAAACATTCTTCGTTGTGGCGATATTTGCTGCTGTCAATTTTGTTATTTACAAAGAATGTCCATATAAAATAAAGAAAAGATAAATACACTTTGAAAATAAATAAATAATAATGACTAATTAAATGTTACTAAATAATATTTCCAAAATGTATGTTGGTAAACAATGATATAAAGGTAAAAAACGAATGCAACAAGTGAATGTGTAATTTTGCGACATTCTGTACTGAAGAATCTTTTTCTCAAGAAAATAAAATGCATACATTTAACCGACTGGGCTTCTGCCATTTCCAGTTGCTACCAGCTTTGCAACTTCTGAATAACACACTGGTCAACAAACCAGATGAAATCCCATGAGCCTTATTTTTCAAATAAAAAGCTAAAAAAGATCTAAAGAAAATCTAAAGTTTGTTTACATTATATTAGGATGTTGACGTGATCATAGTAGATTTGTTAAGAAGATGCATCTGATTTAGCTTGAAGTGATGATGCTCATATAGGTGTTCTAACTTCACAGGTAGACAGTCAGCCGTCCTCATACCTTTACTTTAAGCTAGACAAGAACGGCAGGAAGGCGTCGATGCACATAAATTGTCAAAAATAGGTTGGAAATTGGTTTTATTTGCCCAGAAGAAGCGTGTTGGCTTTCAGTGGGCATATCTTCCTTGACATTTATTAGAATACCACAGACCAGGAAAACCACCAGACATATCATGCCACCAGGATTCATTTTTCCACATATATGTTCCCTTTATAGAGCTGTAATTACAGAACTGTCATTTACATGAATCCTTCATGAAATCCGCCGGTGACCATGTGGAATAAAAGCTTTGCCTTAAGACAAGTCACAGTGCTGGAATTACAAGTAAAAGTTAATCACAGTTTGTGAAGCAACTTTCCATTGACTCAAATATCAACAGTTTACATTCGGACTATTCCTCGGGCGGCTGTACGTTAGACTCATCTGTACGATGGAATGATATTTGGGTGTCTGTCTGCTCCTGTGTCTGGTGGGAGCAGGTATGACTAAAGTGATATCTGCTGCAGGAATGTTGTGGCTGACCACAGTTATGAATGGAGAGGCCTCACAGAGAGTGGCGTTGTTTAATCCAGCTTCATATAATTCAAACAAGACAGCTTTAAAACATATCATGTCAGATTCCTCACAGGGCCTTGAGTCAGACGTGTGAGTTTTCCGTATGTTTCAGACAAACTTGCGACTAATTCACAAGCAGCAACCTGTCTCTCTTTTTTTTCACCCAAAACATACACAGCCATTTTGTGTCTTTAGATTTAAATCTCATTTTTAGAACACCATGGTCAGTACATTCTGTGACAACATCCGCTACCAGCCAACTGTCTGATTGGAAATAATACCACCAGGCTTTTAAGGACCCACAAGAGAGCACAGAGTGAATTGCAGCACCTCTCGCTCATTTTTCACAGCCCAGAGTTTGAACTTCAGCTGGAGAGAGTCTCCGAATCACGGCCAGGATTCTTCTCGAGAAGAAACGTGCTGTCAACAAGGCCGGCCACAGCTGGAGGGGAAAATAAAACCTCTTTCTTCAGGATGAAATCTGCTGCGTTGACGTTGGTGCTACATTTTTGCTCTGCAAATTTCAAAAAGTGGGCACTGGGTTCAGCACTGCTCCTCTTTAGACTGAATTCGCTGACTAAAAGTTTTCGTCTGACAGACCTTGATTGTCATTTGTACATTATACAAATGCAATTGATATATATATATATATATATATATATATATATATATAGAGAGAGAGAGAGAGAGAGAGAGAGAGAGAGAGAGAGAGAGAGAGAGAGTGTATTTCGATAGTAGTGTGGGATCATGAGAGCTGTTGTCTCCACCACCAATACCAATGACTTGACGCAATGCTCGAATCATATAAATGGATGAGGTAATGCATAAAGATTTTATGCATGTTAAGCCCCAATGATGAATAAAGTGACCTCTAGATGTCACCAAATCTCACCTTTAATGAAATCTGTTTAAATCAATGCAGTGTCTTCTGAAGTGATGGAGACCTGACTTGGCATTTCCTTACCAATCATATGCATTTTTGTAATTTTCTAATTAAAGGATTAAAACATTGATTCGGTCTTTTGTAAAAGTAAAATACATTGTATTCTTTGCTCCTTTAATATTTTGTCTGAAGTTAATTGCTCTCATATGTTGAGTTGTATGAGACCTGCCACATCAAGTTTGCAGTTTTTATTTTTTAATTCCTCGACATTTAAAACTCATCAATCACACATGAGTTGTTTTCGTTCCAGGTGTGGAACATTATGAACTTCTGATGTGCTGCCTACAGACGGCTTAGAAAGTGACCTGAATCAAGGAGAAGCATTTCCCGTAATCAGTTAAAGAACGTCAAGAAGCCGGATGCCGTTCATCAGACATTCGCTCTTCCCTTTGACAAATTCCAGACGAGTGACTTGTCCAGTAAAAAGATGAAACATGTCTCCACTGACACGTGTGCTCGCATGGGACTGTATCCCGACGTGGATGCTCACGTCCTGGATCTGCGAAACTATTGATTGTGTTTCACACGAGTAAATGTAGACAGATTGCAAATTACCCAGTGAGTGGATCAGTGAAGGTTTTTTGGCTGTTACAAATAAACACGTCCAAAGTGCTTCAAGGTTTCTGTCTTGTTAGTGGTTTTTGGTATTGGCTCGCAGCAATATCTCAAATACCAAAGCATCTCTTTTTGTCATTAGCACGAATATAAATTTGGCTTTAATAGTATTCGTTTCTTTGTTATCAAAACACATGCATGTCAAACAAACACGGCTATGAGTTCAAAGGTGCAGTTTGGAAGATTTGCTGACATCTAGAGGCAAAGTTGTATTTTGTGTCCATCACCTCACCCTCACCCTTCTGAGAGCAGGAGCACCTATGGAAGACTTCAGTTGTCATTCAAACTCAAAAGATGTTTAGTATGTCTACTCTGCGCTACTGTATAAACATGGTGGCATAGAGAGGACCCGCTCCTCGTGTAAATATACATTAATTGGGCTCATTTAAGAGTAATGGGGGGGGAGGCATTTAAGTGGTTTTAAAGTCATGAAAATGTTAGAATACGTTTTTTTGTAATATTTTTAGACGTGACAAAAATGACTGAAAACTCACACTGCAGCTTTAACATCACAGGTGGTATTAGGAGCGTGGAGATCGATCTGTCGTACACTAGATGAATCTGATGTAACTCTAATCTACAAATGCCGTGAACATACATTCTTAAAGAACTCCACATGCACTGAGGATTTCCAACAATATCATAGCAACAGGATTTAGGCAGGCCGCTCTACACAGATCCCTAATGGCTACTCTGCGCTGCAACAAGGAATCTTTACAACCCTTCTTGGCTGTGCACTTCTAAGGCTAACTTATTGCAGATGTGTGATAAGACGAGATGCAATTTAGGGGAAACAACAAAAATGTGTTCACACATTCTTCCGTCTGGTACAACACAATAAAAGCTGGGATAAACAGAACAATTGTCAGAGTTGTCACCTCTTATTTTTGGAGTCATCATCTGTGTTGTTCCCAGATGATTTGTCATAAAATGATGCACGATTCAAGTGAGTCCAGACATGTTGTTCCTGGAGGCGTTTATCGATAAGGTGCAGACTGAGAGGAAAAAAAAATAAGACCTAATTCAAACAAGCTGTTCAGTTTTCAGAAGAGACCTCTGACTCATAGATTTCGGTAAAAGATTTTAAATGGGCCTCATCAGACGTTATAGGCAGAGTGGAAAATCCTGATTCCGTGTCATTCAAGAAGTCGACCCCCAAAGATTCTCCAATACAGACGTCATGTCTCGCGTCTTGACATGACGATCACTGGCATCACTGTCACAGTTTGGACAGTTCATTCGCTGTATGTTTGTCCTTTTTGTTTGCTATGGTTACACAACCTAAACAACACACTTTGAACAATGAAGAGCCCGATTGTTCTTTGCAGGATTAACAAACAGCAGATTGTTCTGGTTGGTACACTGGTGGTACCACGGGCCATACCAGACATTCCAGCCACCTCCATTGACAAATCCAGAGTGGCTCAAGGTTTTAAGCCCTCAGCATACACACTGAGTCACCATCAACTCTGTTATGTAATTCTAGCCCGCTGTTCGCGGGATACGTACAGTGGCTGTCCCTCTCGGCAAGACACGATATACGACAGCGGGGACTTCCAAATAAGGGCACGGCCACTGTCTTCGGAAAACTTCCCGACTTTTTCCAAGCAGGGATGGTATGTACGCAAAAGAAAATCATCATTTCCACTCGACAGCTTTCTTTCCGACAACATTTCGGCGGTTTGTCCTTTCTGCTTTTATTCTTGCCTGTGTGCTCACAGCTCATATGACATATATGAGGCAATTGTGTGCTTAAGATTTGTTGATCTTGTTGATCTAAGTGGGTTCTTTCCATTGCAGTCACTGCTGCAGTTTGCCCTCTGCATTCATTGATTGATCTTCACATGAGCGGAGTTGTATTTACTGTAGGAGGTAGAGATGTGCTACCGGGTTCTCCTCAGTGCTTTGTCTTATGATGATTAAGACATTGTTTGCGAATGATCTCCTCCCAGCAGTGGGAAGAGTCTAATCAAAAACAGCATGTCAGTAATCACCCTATTTCTCTTTGGCAAACCGGGAAGAGGGCCCACATAGTCAGGACTATTATTTGGCTGAGTCTTCAAAGATACCAACAAACGCCTGCATGTCTCCCAGACTCTCTGCGGTGAGGATCCTCCACTTTGGAGGTGAAAGATAAAGCATCTGGGAAATCAGAGCGAGACACATGAACAGATCTGAAGGATATTTGATACTTAAATGAATTCATGGCAGACCACCTATTCCCGGACTCAAAAGAGAGACAGATTCTGAATCATATTTTACAAATTCTATGACTTTTGTTTGTGCGTGCGTGTCTGGGAGTGTGTGTGTGTGTGTGTGTGTGTGTGTGTGTGTGTGTGGGATCAATTAGGTGTGCCAGAGTTCATGGACTTGATTGGGTTCAGCTGTTGAGAGCTGTGCTTCTATGCACTAATGGACTTGATTCACACTGTCCAACAATAAGTTACTACTGGTTACTTCATCGTAAAGCGCGGTGTCAGAACACCACCACCTAATTATACGTCGTAACTCTGATTGTGGTGCACTAATGAGCTTATTTTTATGGTTCGTAGTCGTATTTTTAAAAACGGATTATGTTTTTATGACTTTGAGAGAATTGAGATCTTTGACATGCCATAGCAGGAAAGGCCTGGGTGTAATTAATAACACTGACGGTGGCTGCATTCCATTGAGGTGAGCCATTTCCAACTATTGTATGTGTGCTGCATCAACAGAAGGACTCACTGGGATAGTTTCTGCAATTAAACCATCATTAATGTCATCAAGTTACAACTGCTCCACTATGAAGTCGTTTGCCTTCATGACAAGTTAAGCTGTGTTCCGTGTCTGTCTATTCCTTGTAACTATTTCTTGAACAAACACATAACCTTGTTGAACCTGCACAAGTGACAACTTTAGCTATAGTCTTCGCAGTTCCTCATGTCCTTCAGATGTTCATCTTTCATTCAGAGTTGGGTTTTGGGAAACTTGCCATCAGCCAGCGTTGAAACTATGAGGCTCTTCAGAAACAGAATATGTGGCAATATGTTCAGCAGCTGGTTGCTAACTTTGTCAATCTGACATTTAGTGTTGATCAACTTGCTCAAAGCTCCTCCCTCAACCTTCCTGTTGCTGATAAAATGGGTATTGAGAGCCAACACAGTAGTTTCACTCCATAAACTACGCGAAATGATGGACACATATAGGCTCCTCATGTGAACCTGGAGCAGCTCGATCACCACATGTTGGCTGTCTATAGTAGAGGTCATACATGTAGCTACATCCATGTCGCTGACTGGCCTTAAATAAATCAAACAACCATAGCAATTCTTTTTTTTTCTCAACAACGTTTTCTGTCATATTGCAAAGTATTTATCATAGACTGTATATAAAGATGGACGTGGCGTCCGTGATGTCACCAGTTAGTTTCTGCAGAGTGCATTTGAAGCAAATCTTGCCGATGTCTAACTCCTTCTAGTTCCCGGTTCATTCAAAAACGGGCAAAGAGGCGGAATGCACAGAGCTGTGGGTGGGCCCGTGGTGCCTTCGCATCACCTGTGGTATGTGCCACGTCGACCCAGGTGTCAGTCAAAAGGGCACGTCCTTAATTATTTAATTAAAACGTATTGCGATCAAAGCTGTAGTTTGTTCCAGGCTTTAAACATGTGTAATTCACCTCTGAAGTTGGTCATTTTAACATGGGAGTCTATGGGGATTTGCTCCCTTTTGGAGTCCGCCCCCAGTGGTTACCCTATGAACTGGATGTTTTTTCCTTTCCTTGTGTGCTTCATTCGTCAGTACCGAAGTTTGTCGGTCAGTTTTTTTATCACCTTAATCTATGTCCAAGTTCATGTTTTTCCACAAACTTAGGGTTCAATCTATTACTTGTCGTTATTAAAATGTCATGAAATGACAGTAGCTGGGATTGATTTATAGAAAGTCGATGGGACCTAAATACCCTGACTCCATCTCCAGATTGCTACATTTCAGACTCTGATTCCACAATGGTAGCATATAGTATTTTGTTAGTGGAGACGTGCTGCACATATATGGTCATTAAATAACATTATTTGCTGATGAACGCAAACATATTTCTTGAGTCATGGGAAACTGCCGTTTTACTGATTAGTACCCGTGGATTTGCAAAACCTTAACAATACATTTTGTTGATTTGACCATTGTTTACATAACATTGTTTATTACTTTGGATACAACTGCTTGAGTATTGTAATGAATATAAGCCTTTTCTCTCAATGTTAGTCAAAGCAGTTTCAATTCTATCTGAGTTGCCTCTCCAACCCTTTCAGTCTGCTGATCCATTTTCATCGGTAAGATCAGAAAATTATTGTCAATGTCCAAACACAATAAGCACATGGGTCGAGTAGAACTGGGAGCAACACATTGAAAATTCTCTCGCCAAATGTTCACTCCGGAGCCATCACACTCCAATCAACGAGGAATAACAAAAGATAATCACTTTTAGGATGAATTTCCACCAAATCCTCTTTAGTAAAGACCAAATGATTGCATTCCTGCATGATCCGAGAGCAGTGTCTGGGGAAAAGAACGGCTCAAACTGATACAGCAGATTAAAAATTGTTCATTGAAGTATTATGTTGACTACTCTCCCTGCAGGAGCTGGCTGTGTCTGTTCTTTGTCTGGTCGAGAGCTGCTGCTCTGCCATTTCCCCTCGCTCCTTCCCTCCTTCTCCCCGCTGAGGTAAAAATGAGTCACTGAGTCAGCAACAGCAGCTGGTCTCCGTCATCACCAGTATCGCCCAGGATTCCACAGGAGACCAGCTGCTGAATTGTTACTTTCTGACAATTGCACTTCCCCTTTACCCATTTATGGGCATATTTGATGGTGGCATAAAGTCCTGCTGTGATAAGCTCTATGATGATTTGATGAAAAGGACATTTGTTGAAACAAACTTTGCGTTCAACTCTGGAAAATATAATGCTGCAAATTGTACTGCTTCAAATTAGGACTATGTTTTCCCAAATAGAGGCTATCGGTGACCTCTAAGAGGCAGCGAAGCAGGGGCCTACAATAACACTCGCTCTCATTAGGCAGAGGCTTGACTTTTTAAGGACCTCTATATATTATCTCCACAGGGACTTGACATCTTGGTAACTGCTGTGAGTTATACAAGTGCCACACTTTACTTCTTTGATGACATGTAAATTACAATTATAGAATTATGGAAAAAAACATCATGGACATATCTTTCCTCATCAAGGAGGCTGAAACAACATTGTTTTTGTAAAATATTAAAGACAATCAATCCAGTGGATGTCAGGGCAAAACTAAGACCATTGCTGTCTGGGGGAAAGTGTTTAGGCAGACAGTGAATGTCTGTAGACAATTTTATGCTCATCCATCTGACAGTCACTGAAATATTTCAGTATGGGCCAAATCGGTGGACCGATTTCTGAGGGATTCCCTATGATGATGCTAGCATGGCTAAAAAAGTCAGCTGTAGGCCGTAAGCTGTGCCAGGAAGAATGTGGACGATCCGTGATTGGTCAACTCCTTCAAGCTGTTTGATCCTGAGTGTTGGAACCCCTGATGGAGAAAATTCTTTGAGTTTTGTTTTCACTCCAGAGAACAAAAATGAACTATAAAAAATGCGAGGTATCTATTTTTGTTGCAGCTGTTGATTACAGAGACGTGGATTCTGTGTCTGGAAGTTGAAACCGAGGTGTTTAGTTTTCCAATTCTGCTGGCTGAGAGGACAGACAGGTCTCTGTCTCGCCTCAGCTCATCCTCCCTCTCTGTTTTCCTGTCAAGGGAGGCTTCATGCCGCGTGCTGCTTATTTGAGAAGTGGCTATGGAATCGGATGTCCCCTCTGTTTGGACCACGCGGGCCCTGTGGTGGAGCAGTGCGCTGGATCTGTCATTGACCACTGACAGCTCACTCTTAGACGGCCCATTCCTCTTGATGTTTATCCGCTTTGGCTTGGTGGAAAATACCATCTGAATTCTTGGGAGACTTTCAAGACTCTTGCCACCCTTTCACCTGTTTTGTTTTCCAGGTGGAGCTCTGGTGGACCTGCCCGCAACCCTTTCTCTACTTCATGTGTAGTTTATTGCTCCACCTGATCTGTCCTCAGTCTTCTAAAAAAAAGGGCAGTGGAAAGACCAAAAAAGCAAAAAGGAAAACCCAGATGTGTTTTGCCTTCAGGAGAGAGCAAGATAAAATCTTGACCTCACTTTCACCAGTTCATTGTTCCTTGGAATCTTTTGTTAAGCATTAAAAACGTACCTATTACAGACTTTGGCAAGCAGCAGTTCTCCTATTAAAAAACAAAGCGCTGTTGTTTTTCAGCAAAATAGTTGATGATGTCTGGAGTAAATAAAGTCATTGATCCAAAACATTATCTCTGAGGATGACTGCACACAGTTGTTGTTGTTGTTGTTGTTGTTGTCCTTGGGGGGATATAGCCTCTAATGACTGAAAGCTTTGCAGAATTAAATTGTAAAGATTAAATAAAATCATAAATTCGAGGCACGTTCTTTCTCTCCGTTCCCCTTTTCCGAAAATAGTCATTTAGTGTACTGTGTCACATTCTATGGCATAGCATTTTAAAGATAGGTAAACAATCACAAGAAGTGAACGTGCAATCATCCAACATACACTTGGGGAATATCATCTGTCTCACGGCTCGTACGCTCACTGCACTGGAACTGGGGCTTATATTGATTCATTCCTGCTGTTGGTAGTTGACATCAAACTATCAAAGCATATTAGCACATCTGCTGTGACGGAATCACAGGAAAAGCCATGTCACAATATTTGTCTCTGACTTATCAATCACCATGACTGTTGGTGAGAAATATGTATACAAAACTGAAGTCATAGCATTTTGGCAGTGGCAGAGTAATAGACCAGCCACAATGAACTCCCATGTCTGAGCTCACACAGAACATAACAGCTATGTAAGTCACACTGTAGATGATGTAAACATGAGCAATAGCTTAAAGGTGCAGTGTGTAAGATTTTGGTCAGACAATTATATTTTTTACAAATATATAGCCACCTAACTGTATGACTTGATTTTAAATAACCCTAAAATGAGCCCCGTAATGTATATCTACCACAGGTGCAACTTCACAAGTAGAAGCACCTTGAAACCTCAAAAGTAATAGTATATTGACCAGTGACCACATTTAAAAGTCTTACTGTACCATTTTAGGTGGTCTTCTCCACTCTGATGTATGTCCAAGTGGTCATTTTACACAATCTTGCGTTTAATTATTTGATATTATTTAACTGAAAGCTTAGACTGACTCATGGTAACTTGGTTGTGTGGTCCAGCCACTGATCGCAACTGTGCAGCCTCTGACTCTAAACAAACAACATGATTTAGTGAGTGTCTGGGAGGATCTGGTGTAATTTCCGGGTTGTGGAAGGAGGTGGAAACCCTCAAGACTCTTGTACTGTATGTTTAGTTCACACCTGGGCCAATTACATATACTGGAAAGTACTGAAATCAATAAATATTTTGAAAAATAAAACAATTGCCACCGCCCCTACCCCTACTGGGAACTTTTTGAAGGAAAGTTTATTACCCAGGTAATTTCAATGGAAACACATCCAAGATTCAAAGTTGCTGGAAATAAGAAAAGTGGGAAAGGGGTAAATGTTGCCCTCCCCAGTTTAGTCGATCTTGGTTGTTTAGCACAGATGAAGCGACATGATGCATCAAAAAGGATACGCACAAAAAAGTATTGTCTGTTACTTTGTATTGATTGTTGCACTAATGCTGAAGCACTGCAAGAAGCGACAACAACGTGGCTACAATACTAATTACACATGCTAGCACATCACTCTAAACATGACAGCTTTGAAGCACACACACTAACCGTAGCCGCATCTGCTTGTTGATATTTTGCTTGGTGAAAACCTGTTTGGTCTGCTCTGCACGTGAGACACATTTGGTCAACAGTGGTCGGCTGCAACAACAAAACTCAAAACAGCTTGGGTAAGAGCTGATTAGATGCACATCAAAGGCAAGGCATGTGGACAAGCTGTTTCCACAATGACTTACAAATGGCTCATAGTTTCAAAAACTCAACCACCAAGAGATGTTTCTGAAGGACATCCAGTGCATATCATGGCAAGAGAGCACAAAGTCTTTTGATTATAAAGTTTACAAACTCATGCCAGACACTCCTTTACTGCTACGAACAGTTTCTTTTGGGGGATTGGACTGGACACTTACCAAGCCCAGGAGAAACATGCAATATTACCACCATCCATAACAGCACTCTTGACTCAATAAAGATGTCTGGACTGGTTGTGGATGGAATTCAACAATACCAGCATTCTCTAAGTAAATGCTGATTGCCCTCAGCTCCAATTGCCACTCATTAAGACAAATGATCATGAAAAAAGAGTAATGAATGATTGAATGGTTATTTACAAAAAGCTCTCCATCGATTACTGATGATACTCTAAATATTGTTCAATGTTGACAGGCATTTAATGGATTAGCCTCTTGTGGGTTTATATCCAATGTAAAAGGGACAAGCTCTGTGGTTCTGGCAGGTCATTCAAAGACCAGACACCGCTCCCTGTGCAGGAGCTGCTGTGAGGTGTTTGGCTTTGAGGAGACACCATGCCTGTGTCCACAGCCAGACAAACTTTCCTTCCTATTTAACTACAGTGAATGCTTTTATTATATTCTCAAATCCAACTTTACAGCTCTGATGAGAAAATGAAGAAATTAAACTTCAAAGTACCAAAGCAACGGAAAAGGGATTTTCTTTAACAGGATACTTGGGAAATAAAAACGTGTCTCACTGGAAACACTCAGCTCAAATTTTCGGTCCCTTCATACTGAGGTCACTTCGATTCAACCTTGTCTCGCCCTGTTTCTGTTCTACTTCACGCCTCATTTTGAATACTTAAGAGCAGTGCCTGTTCACTGCCTTTTGGAATGTGCTAATCGCCTGGTTTTAATGCTCTAGAGGAACTTTAGATTTTTTTTTTTTAAATGTCGAGGTCTCCTTAAATAGCTGTACAAAACAGTTAACTGTCACCTTTCATTGTTTGTGCTAAATGCCGAGTGCACAGCTTTTCAACAAACAGTTGTTGGGGCAGAGAGAAGATAGAACACTTTATTGTATATATCCTATCTGGTTTATCTGAAATACAGAATCAGTGTTTGTGATCAGGTTTATCAACATTAGGCTTACCACTGTTACTTGTGCAAATTCTTTATTTTGAAAACTGATGGAAGCGCATTTGATGAAAGCTGTTGACACGATGGATAACATCTAAGAACTATATCACTTCATCTGTCACACGTCCTGATAATGAACTGATGGTACCATTATCATTAGTGCATGCTCCCAGTTGGCAACCAATGCTGAAGTTTATCCATGGAGATAGAAGGCACACTGTCCCACCCCTACTGATTACTGTATCTCATGTTACTTGTCAATGACAAGGCAAGACCAAAGACATCAAACTAAGACAACAAAGGCAGACAAAGAAACTGAGGCCTAAGCTGAGTTGTTGCACACTCTGGATTGAGATAAGCACAGATAATAACCTTAGGGCAGCAGAACAAGCTTCAACATCTGTAGCTCTTCTCCTCTATTCCCATCTTCTCAGGAATCTAAGCCCGATCACCACAACCGCCTTCACCCCATCATCTGGTGCTCTTTAACACCCGGCACTGGACAAGTCTGTGTGATACTTCAGCTGGACCTGGCAACGACCGTGTTTCTTTCCCTCATCACCTCTGGACCAGCTTAACGGAAGAAGTTTTTCTGACACCCAATGAAAGCGTCATTTCTCCACTTTTTCTAAAGGCAACAACTGACATGTTGTTTCCCCTTAGAGTTGACAGTGTTTCAATAAGTAGTAAAAAGGCATTTTAATGTTAATGGTGCAGTGTGTACGATTTGGTGACATCTAGAGGTGAAGTTGCATGTTGTATCCATTACCTCACCCTCACCCTTGTAGTAGCATGCAGTAGAACCTATGGTAGACGTCAATTGTCTCAAAAGATGATTAGTACGTCCACTCTGGGCAACTGTAAAAGCAATGGTGGCCCCCCTTGAGAGGACCCGCTCCTCATGTAAACATACATTAATGGGCTCATTCAAGGGTAATGGAAAAAATGATACATGTAGGTGATTACAAATTCCTGAAAATGTCAGCATCTAACTGATTTGTAATATTATTTTCTGCCAATAGAAATGACAAAAATATTACAGACTGCACCTTTCAACAAACCTATGCAAACTCAGTGCAAATAAATGCACTTCCATGGACATCTGTTTGTCGTTTTGGTGCGAGTGTGTGCCTCGGAGACTGGTGCTGTGTCGAAATGTTGTATATGATCCTGCAGCTGACCATAGGGTAAGTGCATCCAAGCCGGGTCAAATGGCTGACTGCGATTCCACAGAGGAAAGTGGGTGTGAGAAATGGACATGAAAAGGCAAGGAAGTTATGGCTCTGAGTCATGCCGCACATAAGAGTGAATCACATGGGTCGTGCAACTGCTGTTTGGATCCATCATGCTGGTGGAGACTCTAGAGTCTATGTCATGACTGGAAAGATACCCCACATATGTGAGCTAGGCAGTATAGTGTGCTGATGAAAATTCATGTAAGAGCAAAGAACATTTTCATATGCATGGTCGCCTCAACAGCCACACACTGAACCTGAGGACATGATGAAAACCATCATTCATTTGGTTTAGAGAGAAGTAGAACGTACGGTAGTCCTTGTTTGTCAATAAAGCTCAAAATATTTATAGTGCGTCCACGCTGGGCTACTGTAAAAACATGGAGGCCCGCATGGGGAGGTCCACTCCTGATGTAAATATACGTTAAAAGCCTTTTTTCAGGGTAATGAAAAAAAGCAGATCATACATTGAGGTGATTATACATTTGTAAAAATGTCTGTATATAATTTAGTCATTCTATTTCTACAGATAGAAGTGACAAAAATGTACCAAATTGTACACACTGCACCTTTAATCCTAAATCCAAAACCTTGTGCCAGAGTCACGCTGGTAGGAAATCAAAGCTGAAACTCGATACTCAGAGGGTGTAGCAGACTGCATTTGAAAACAGATGAGCTGCTGATATTGTTTATGACTTTCTTTGCGATACATCGGCTTAGAAGAAAATGTATTAGGATAAACGATGCACTTAAGATTCCATCATGTGCATCCCACATGATTTATCTCTGGTGCTGAAAGGCAGCTGAGGAATCAACCTGTTGACAGGCATGTTAGTATTAAACGCAGTTGTGGGCCATGAAGGCCTTCAAAGCCTTCTCTGTGGACATAAACACAATATACATTTACTTTTTTATCAATATATTATTTCATTGATATCTATTAAATCATTCCTGACACTCTTCGCTTCCTTGTTCTGATAGCAGACACTACCAGAGTGGCTTGAAATGCACAGTCCGCCACTTATTAGACATCTTTTATCAGGTCTTCCCAACACACAGACCCTTCCGGGTCACACTTGGACAAAAGCTATTTGAACTTTGAGATAAAATGAAACATATTTCTAAAAGCACATGCAAACGGTTTTATTAAAAAACTAAACTTTGTGATTTTTGTTTGAAGGCAACTGCACTAACCGCAGCAGGAAAGACAGCTGAGTCCATCTGTGAGATATTTAATCTTGTTCACTTCTAAACTGGAATGTGGACGACAGCCACAGTTATGCAGACTGGGAAGTCTTAAATCACAGACAGAAACTTCCTTTTACTATGCACACTCATGTTTGCTCCTTTCTTATCAAATTAGACCTCATCTTGATGTTGTGCACAACGCTGTTGTCATATTGATTGTGACACCACGGGTTGTGATTGTGATCACAGGCATGTGATGATAATCATTTGACTGTTGGCTCAAAGCATATTTTTCTGTATGGTGTTGATTGAGTCATCTAAAGTCAATATCTCTGGCTTCAGTTATCCCAAGTGGAAGAAAGCTAAATATACCTTGTTATATAATGTTTGGTTTTGAAACTATCTGCAGTGTCTATAATATTAGGGAGCAGACGATTAGTTTCTCCATCGCCTCTGATAGGTGGATCCGTTTCTCCGCCTCTACTCGGATGAAGTCACAGAGCAAAGCAGTGCAGCAGACCAAGTCTTTATCATATCGAGTATATAGAGGCCCAAAGACCTGAGGATATGTCACGTCTGTGTCTGCAGCCTGTGTGGTCCCCTTTACAGGGTTGAACCCTGGGGTATGAGGAGACATGGGACAATGTGGGGTCCAGTGTCTTGCCCAAGGATACCTCAGCATACGGAATGGGGGCAGGAATTGAACCCCGACCTTATGGTCAGAGGACAGATGCTATAGCCCCTCAGGACATCATATAAAATGTCCAATATTGGGTTATTCCTAGTATTCTTAGTTCAATTCATTTTAAGCCTTGTGTCTGAATGCACAAGCAGTATATTGAATGTTACTCTATTCAGAGCAGTTAGAGTGCATTGATTGTATGTACACACTCAGTATTGTGATGAGAGTTATACAATAACACTGAATTTTGATTTAGTGCCATACTCTGAATGTGCCATTTATTCCAAAATTCTGCATTTTCAGATTTGGACATTATACGACTGTTAAGCACAATCCAATAAACAGTATGCATGAATGGGAAATGTAATGTAAATGTTTATGTATGTTAACAGGATTATTAATGGATTTTAAGTTTCTCAATATGGATACAGTTATGGGGGGTTATTAATGTTTTCTGGATATGGATAAATACTGAATATCAATGGATAGTCTCTTCTTCATATCACTTCCATGAACATCCATCAGTTGCATCTCGCTAACTGCACCGCCTCTCTCCTTGGTACATGCGCACATTCAGAACTGGTCGGCACGTTCTCAGCCTCCTCCTGGTCCTGGGTTTTGGAGATTCAATTGAATCAGCACAATTTTACTCTTAAAATGTGTGATTATATTTAAGGATATGCAACCCACACTCACCACTATACCTTATGAAAACACAAACCTACCTTTAAGTCTGTGCTGTTCTCTGTCCAAATGCTAATGTCTAATTGAGGTGACATGGGAGCAGATGGCAGAACACGTTTGAGGTGGCAGGAAAAACAGCAGTCTGCCACGGGACTGTGTATCCTATAACTCTCGCTGGTTAAGGTTTGGTTGGCGGACAAATATTGAAGTCTGATTTAAAAATGGCTGTTGTGTGCCTCCTTTCTCTGGAACTTACATAAAGAGATGGCCACGACAGTATCCCTCGTTTTCTGTGTGCAGCCACAGAACACCAGCCTCACTAGACATCTTGTATGACTGCTGTCAGCATGGCCATTAAGTCTTTCAGTCTGGCTCTGTTTAAACAAGCTCCTCTGGTGGTTACTGGCCACACAAAACCAATTCCCTGCCTAGGTCCATTGAATGGATAGTCAGACACACTTACTCCAAAATACAAAGAACTCTCTGACTTGTGTTTTCAGTGTCGTGCTTTCTGCTTGAGATGGTACAAAAATGCATCACCCTGTTTCTGTCATCACCACTGTGAGACGGCACTTCGTCGGAGAATAACTAAATACTAACGTACTGGCAGTGACGATGTTGCAAAGCAAACATTGAACAGGTACAATATCTATCATGTTACTCATCTTAGTTTCCCACATGAGCATGCTAACAGTAGCTTATTGGCGTTACAAAGAAAGCATGGCTGCAGCAGCTTCACAAAAAAGTGCATGTCAGCTTCATGCTGGTGCAGGACAACATGTCAACAGACTTCCTCCTCTGGAGACCAAGACGGTCCACAAATTGGACAGTTAATGTTAATTTATGGAGACGTTTCAATCTCATCCAAACGTTAAATGTTACAATCAGTATAAAGTCCTGGGGCCTCATGTATGAGAAAAGTGCGGAGCGGATGTCCTAGATCCTTGCGTTCAAACAAAATTGGCAAAGTTACTTTTATAAACAGATACTTTTATGCATCAGGAAACGTTTGTACAACCAATATTAGTACGTATGGAAACTTTATACATGAGGCCCCAAGTTCTCTGGTTACATTTTTACACATTATAACAAGTATTTTTTTTTGGTAAAAACCAGGTTGATTCAGATGGTCCCGATTCAGTCAGAAGAAATGTTCTTGGGTCTAGACAAGGGACATACCTATCTGTCTGTGTCTACTTGTAGCATGTCATCGAGCCAAGGACATAAATGTTCACTGATGACAAAACCATCTGCGGCTGCTGGAAGAATCTTCTAAATGTTTTGTGTTCCATATTGTGACCTAAGACGAGGGGTTTGTTCATTTGAATCTACATTGGACAGCATTTTTTAACCTCCATTAGGTCTTAGCTCCAATGCACACATGGTGGTTTCTTTTCTACTTTGAATGTGTTTTGCAGGAGCCCAGCCGTGCACGCAAATGCATTGCTTACCTCTGTTCAGTCAAGAACAAGGGGCCACATCGGGCATTCTTAAGTGTTTGACCCTTTTCCAACTTGATATTAACACTAATTCTTAGTCAGTCGGTCAGCTACAGGTGTTAATGCACAGGAGACACATTACAGATCATTTTGATGGTGTTTTGAACATTTCGACTTAAATAGAAAAACAACAAACCAATAAAATGGTACCATAGCAAACACAGATGAAGATAGAAACTAGAAACTAGAAACAAGCAGATCTGAGCTATAACAGGAGTTAAGTTTTGCCTCTTGATGTTACTTGACAGATGTTTTCACCCAAAGCACATATAATAAAAGCAGACTCTGTGGAAGATTCAGTAAAAGGGCTGTACAGTATTTTTAAGCCCCTGCATTAGACCCTAAAAAAAAAGACACAATTATAGCAGATTTTACTCCTCAACATGTGTCACAACACGTTAGGCATAAGAACCTCTGAGCACTGAAGCACTCAGGCGTCAGAAACTCTACCCACAGATTTGTTGCACCTCTCTCTTATTTGCATATTTCAAACATGTAAATTATTGTTGAGTACGCATTGAATTAGAAACGGGGGTCACCATGGTTTTACAGTAATAAAATTGGATGTACAAAGCACGAGTTTCATGGGAATCATTCACGTTTTAATGACAACTGAAGTCTACCATAGGTTCTCCTGCATACTCAGGAGGGTAAGGGTGAGGTGATGAATACAACATGCAACCTCACTTCTAAATGTCACCAAATCTTATACACCTTTAAGTTCTCTAAGTTCACATCAGATCATGTGAGATGGATGTTGATGCTGGATCTGAGCAGTTCCTTTAAGACCATCTGAGTATACTGCCATCCAAACTAGAATAGGTCTCACCGTGAACCAGAGGTGAGACAACGTACTTGACTGATAAGGGGACATTTTTGGCTGTGTTCCATGACTTTACTGTATTATATCTGAGTGCTGAAAGATCCACCACTGGCAGCTGTCCATTTGGGATCCATCTGGATTCCACTGGAGTTCCAAAACGGTTCTCTATCAATTTGCGTCAGTCTATTTTCCTGTCACATCCAACAAGAGACGGCTGTAGTTGGTTGCATCTAAACCGAGTGCAATGATTGCAGTCATCTTCCGCTGGTTACTGCTGACCAAATGTAAAGAAGGACTGGGTCTCATCCTCAGTCCACTGCGGTTTAATCGTATTCATCGTTATCATTATTATTACTATTATTATTATTATTTTTTTTTATATTGCGCTGATGTTTTAAACATGGCGGTTCCTGTGTTTGGCAGGTGTTGTTGGTCACAATAACCCTGCTCCTGTCCTTGGTTCCTGGCTGTGGACCAGCAAGGAGTCAGTGCCTGGTTTGGCACCTCTTCCGAGAGCCAGAGATGGTGCTTAGTCGGTGGAAAAGCAGAGAATCGGTACTAAGTCAGGCACTGGCCTCAAACTAGCACTGGAACCAGCATGGTTGGAAAAGGGTATTACAGAGCGATACGATTTCCTCTGGGCACTGTTGGGATTGCCCACATCTGGGTGATTGTCATGTCAAGTAGCAGTTACTGGCAAGTATTTAACATGCTCAAAAAGGGCTTTTGGTTTCCTCCCCACTGTTTGTCTCACAACGTGAGGAGTGTGAAGTATGGCACTACACGTGCAAGAGAGCTTGAGAATACACAGGCTCAGACTTGTATTGTATCATTCTTAAAGGGTAAGAGTTGAGGGTTGTGAGTGTAAAATCCATTATGATTATTAATCGCTTTATTCCTTGCTAAATGTTTTTTTAAAGACCTGAGGTTTAAAGGAGCTTTTGAGTTACCATTCCATAAATCTCCAGACTTCAGTCTGACCTTTTCTTTGCTACTGCTCAAATCTCAAGGGCTGATAGTGTATTGGTTTTGTATTCAAAACGATAAAAGGTAAGCTGTATACCCGATGCCACTTTCCCACTTGTCGAACTAGTTTTTGTCCAGATGGAAAGTGTTTAATCAGCATTTATACCTGGATTACATGACTGTGCAACCAATGCAGGTTTAGCCTCTGATGATTGGCCTCTGATGGGAAAACCAGACCCTGGTGAACACTCTCATGTCTTCTTGTCCTAATTTGGGCCATTAAAGAATCTCAGGAAGACTATACTGACAGTGTGAAGGCTGTTAATGAATTTTGAAGGGGAAATTGGCCTCAGAAACATAAACGTGGATCTAAGGCTGTTCAATAACACCGCTGTGATCATAGAAATTGTTATTGATATTTGGAGCAAAAAGAAAACTACCTGGTAGTAAAACTATTTTAGCCAGGGGCTAGACTTTTAATGAGCTTGGCTATTTGTAACAGCATGCATTCTCTAACAGTATTTGGTCATTAGTGCCAGCGTGTGACAGAAAACAGCTCCACCATGCAATTTGTCTTGACTGAGTAGGCATAACAGAGCCCAGTGCAAGTATGATTCATTTAGTTTGATCCTCATGGCCTTAGTATCGATGATATGACACCACAGGTTAGGTGCGATCTTACAGTTTTACACCGGTTCAGGGGATGAACCATGAATTTCTTTTTTTTGTAATTTTGGGATGCCAACAAACTATTTGTCTTAGTCGGTTCCATATAAAATGTCCTTTTTAAGTGAATTTAGCAGACCTCAATATGAACTTCATGAACCGATTGACATTGCCAAAGTTGTGCCTGCCAACAGCTGCTGGTGTGACTCTCAAGGCCCTGAGTAAATGGGTTGAATCTATGCCCCCTTGCATAAAACTAATGCTTCCTGCTGACTGAGAAGAGTCTCAGATGAGCCAAGTCTGACTGTGTGCAGAACAACACGACCTGTGTATCCTCTAACTCAGTGTGGAAGATCAATTACTTGAAAATCAGCACACAGGAGGAGAGCAAAGATTAGGGGCCTGACTCATTTCAGCATTAAGCTGCAGAATGATTATGATGATGATGATAATGATGATGATGATGAGCCCTTTGCTAACATATTTTTTTTGTTGCTTAGCTAAAAGAGAGTAGTTAAACAAATGTCTTTCTGATAGTCTACTTCATTCTTGATGGATGACTTCAGACGCCATGCCAATGATGCAGCAAGCTTAGTTTTTGAGTAGCCTCTTGATGTGCTTGTGGTCGGAACAGATTGGAAACATTTCCATTCATACATAATCAGACACAGTCCAGGATATTTACCAGGTATTTACCTACAACACAAACCGATCCTCTACAACACTTTAGTTGTATCAGGTACTCAATAGCTCCGTCAAAAGCTGCTGCATGGACATTAATTGCTCGGATATTGATGTAGAATATGTTTGTTTGTCCAGGATTGATCAGTGGATGGCACTGCATTATCATTATGTCCTGCTAATACAAATGCTCTTGCAATCCCGAGTCAGTGTAAAATAGTTATCATGCGGCGAAAGATTCGTTTTATAAGATAGTTTTTACCTCCTCAGACTACTTCCATACATTTTATAAGTGTAAATGCAATCATTGGTGGTGGAGCTGATTTGAGGCTAAAATACGTTACAATGGTGCAATGATGTATATGTCATTGATTGGTGGTAGTACTGCTTGGGTTCCTGTTGACAATCCCGTTTTTGACATACTGTAAAAACCAGTTATTTGCAATCAGTTATTGACACACAAGAGAATCTGTTTGGGCTAAAAAACAATTTTACAAATGTATAATCACCCCAAAGTATGACTTGCTTTTTACCCTATGCTCGGCTCCCATGTTTTTACAATATCACATCTCTTACGAACTGAATCGAGCTACAGTGCACATGTTCATGGTAAAGATTCCTTCCACATTTTCAAAATATACACGTGTCTCCTCTTTATACTAATGTGATTAACAACCCCAATGATTTGAGGGGTCAGGTTCCATGCTGTCTGAATGTTTTATCAGTTTATGTTATTAAGACCCGGGCAGTCGCTTTCATATAATCTACTGTCTACAACACCTTTTTTTTTTTTATCACACTCACATATTTTTTAATAAAAACTAAAAAAAAATTCCAAGTCTCAAGTTCACGTTTACTTCTTATTAACTTGAGCATAAAGTGTTCTTCAGTGCACATAATGTTCCTGTTGATGCCACACTCAACTGAAACCGTTGTGGTGTTGATGTTGAGAGTGGAATTATGGTAAGAATGTGCAGTGATGTTCCATGTAGACCATACTCAGCTGTTTTTTGTGGTGGGGGTGGTCTGAGGCTGCTTAATAGCGGTGCTTTTGGTCCTGGAAGAACACTGAGCTTCTGGATTGATGAGATATCCCTGAGATCCAGCATCTGAGGGCCTTGAATTCACTACACATGTCCCCAGTCTGCACGGTTCAACCCTGTGATCAAGGGCTCTCTTACTCAGCCATGGAGGGAAATACCACACAGATGCCCTCTGTAGTCTCCTGACGGGGCATGTTATTGAGCGTGAGAGCGGCCTGAAACCTTTTAAAATAGATAAATAACGCTGGTAAGCCGCAGGGATTAACTGAAGTGATTTTAGAGACGTCTCCGAGCTGTTTGGTAAAGAGAAAGAGACATCTGCTTCCCAACCATGTGGTCTTCAGAGAGTTCATTGCTAGATTTACTGAGCCACAAGTTTGGGAACAAATAAATAGCTGTTGACGTGTCATTAGGAATTAGCCTGCAGCAAAGAATTGAATTGGAGCAGGAAAATTATGTGGTTGTGTCAAGGTCTTGGGATGTTTCAGACAGCAGGTTCTGTTTGAGTCAATCTTCTACTAAAGATGGATTGCAGTCAGTGAAGTGCCAGGAGAATTACTTGACTTGAAAATACCAAAGAGAGAGAGAGGCTGGGTATTTCTAAGTGATATTATCAGGCTGCATCTTGCCAAAAAGGATGTAATTGCCCAACGTGACAAACATTTGAACAGTCTGACTTGAAAATTGCTCAACAGAGAGGACGAAACAGTGCTAGAAGATGTTGCCTTCTGCAAAAGCAAGAATAGATTTCTGTCAACAAAGGCTTTTCACCACAACACCACGGACCTGCTGTGCCTCTATCAAGTGGTATTAAGAACGTTACAATTCATCGACAGGCATGCGATCTGAAGTGACATGTTATTTTCTCCTCGTTCCATTTTCCTGGATTGCTATCAGTTTTTTCCTTCTAGTTTTTAGGAAGTCACATGAACCAAATGAGGGAGAACGTGCTTACCACGTGACCTGCTCGTTATCTAGGGCTAGGACTTTCCATTTGTTCACGTTTGAATCATGCATTAGATGACGAGCTACAAAAAACAATACCTTTTATAGGACTATAAATGTGGTCTCTAACAATTGTACACAAATAGTGATAGAGTCAAGTCTAAAGTCTGGCACCATATGCTTTCCTCCGCAAAACCCCTGCCGGTCCGTGCGGTCATGGCCTCTCTCTCCGACGTCTCAGCCAGTGGGAGACAACAATATACAAAATAAAGGGGGAGCAGGTCGAAGGTCATGTACACAGGACGTAGAGGCCCTTTCTGTAAAGCTACTTTTGCAGTCGTGAGTCTGGGTATGAGAGTGTGAGTGGCTGTTAGCGGAGGGTAGAAACAACAAGTACATGTGCGTACGAGGTGTGAGCACTACACGCATGTGCCTGTCTCTCCTGCCAGAAACCACTGCACTGCAGGCCCCTGAAATGAGAGAGAAGTGCAACAAATCTGTGGGTAGATTTTCTGACATGCTACAAACGCCTGAGTGCTTCAGTGCTCTGAGGTCCTTACGTCTAACGCGTTGTGACACATGTTGAGGAGTAAAATCTGCTGTTATTGTGTCTTTTTTTTTTTTTTTAGGGTTCCATGCAGGGGCTTAAAAATACTGTATAGCCCTTTTACTGAATCTTTCACAGTGTCTGCTTTCATTATATGTGCTTTGGATGAAAACGTCTGGCGAGTAACATCATATACGTGAATACATGTTTAGGGTATAAGTGAATGATTGATTGTGTCAACAGAATTATGCAAAATGGATGATCACACTATGGCGCCTACAGACAGCTTGACAACTGAACACCAAAGTATGAGGAACCATTCAGGTTGTCTGCCGGTATTCACCAGATGTAGTATCTTGTTATTGGTGGTTAATGGTTTTAATACCGCCCATAGTGGCGAGAGTCACGGCATGAGCTATACTGCTCTCGGCCCAAGCCGCAAAGCACCCATTCCTTACATAACACTCCTTTTTGTGTAGGCGTCTAAGCTTCCATGTGTCATTTTGTCCACCAACAGCCACACAGATGGTAAATGAAACTAGGTTCCAATTTCCAGATAGGAAGGGCCAAGAGAGAATCTGTCATCTTGCTAAAGTGATTGATGCGAGACCTGATCTGTCTGAGTGTATTTCCTGAAATGAAAAATATGCTCCTTTGGGAATCAGGCCTAGTGTTTGCAAGACGTACGCTTCTGTGAGTGTGCGCGTGTCCAATGTCGACAAAGGGACCTAAGTCGTTGCAGTGGTCAAATCTAGACATGTTTAATTTTTTGTATATCAAAATGTATTATAATATGAGACAATTATTCGTCTCCTGTTTATCAACTCTATTTTGTAGATCAATCTGCATCAAAATGTCAACCTACATACATCACAAACATGATCATTACATACAGTGGTAGTTTTCAGACTGGATTCAAAAATTTGGAATGTGTCTGACATATAAAACAACATGATTTTGATCATCAGTGTCAGTGTTGATTAGCAGCATCATCAAAGAAGTTGCTTGTTTCATTTCCTGAGTCGACTATTTCAGTTTGAGGATGTTGATCTTCAGAGCCAGGCTGAGAAGCCGTGTTTGTCCTTCACCACCCATATGCTGTCAATCACCTTTCCATTCTGGAAGATAGTGAAGGTTTTGTTATTCCTTAAGGAAATTTCTTTCTGCTTAAAATACTTCCTTTTCCCTTTGTTTTGCTTTGCATGGTGCAACCATGTGTTCCCACCTGGTCATCAGAGACCTGCTCCATGTAAACATGAGTGGCGTTGACCACTTGCATGCGTGTGTAGCCGTAGTCTGTGCTGCGGAATGCGCTCCACTCTTTGGGGTTTGGGTTGAAAGTGTCGGTCCTCTCTCTGCACCCCTGCAGGGGAACCAGCAGTGATAAAATGGAGTCTGTTACTGATGAACCATGTGTCTTTCTGGTTCCCCTTACCATGAAGCTCTGTGCAACATTAACGACTGTGGTGAGAGTGAGTCTGGCTGCGTTTTTGATATGGTGATGACTAATCCCTTAGCGGTGGCCTGACGAAGCGTGCCCTGCACTGCTCACCACCACATCAAAAAAACACTTGACCCGCGAAACAGCTGGTACTGAACTTCTGTGTTCAACAGCTGCCGAACAGAATGGACTGGGTATAATACATTGCATTGTTTGTTGATGTTGCTGTCAATTTGTGCACCAATCCAAGTGGAGAGACATGAGTAGTGACGTAGTGATGCAAAAGTACTTACAGCAGAGCCTGTGATGATGTGAACCGGAGCTTTCGGGTTCACATATGGCTGCTCTCGGCTGCCATTGAACACCTGAAGAATAAAAGCAGAGTGAGTCTTAGCCCAACACAAGAGAGAAGGTGGTGTAAATACAATGATGTAAGACCCGACCTTGTCTCCATAAACCGGCCACAATCTTTCGTATGTGTGCTCATGTGCCCACAGCTCCAGATCCACTCCTGTGAAAGACATTAATGCCTGAAAACTTCTGTACAAACAACGACTCAATCAGCTTCACCATACTCATCCTGCTGTGCTGTTATCTACTGCTTCTCAGATCCCCTGCCCACCACAAATTAAAAGATGAGATGCAAAAAAAACAAAAGGCCGAGTAATGAGAGTCTGAGAAAAGATAAACATAAGTGAATCAACTAGTGGGAGATCAGCCAGACCGAAGGCCTGCTTTTAAAATAAATGATTGTTGGATTGCTCCACACTCTGCAACCGTTGGGACATTAGTCTCACTCAGTGTGCAAATTTGTGATGTTAAAGGACCCATTAGGCGAGCACAGCTGGTCGTCGAAAAGGGAACATACCATAGCGGTAAAATAGATCCTCTAGACCGGGGGCTGGTGGTTTGGTGTCGTTGCGTCCCAGTCGGACCTGTAAAAAAGCAGTAGGTGGAATAATAACATTGGCAGGGATTGGCACAAATGACCGAAACTCTTCCTGCCACCTGAAACGCAACCTGGTACGGAGGCTCATTATAGCCCAATGCCAGCCTCTCTGTTCATACACCATCATGTGCTGAGAGGAGTTTTTCTGACTGGAAACTATTTGGTCCAAATTACAGCGATTATTACACACACAAAAAACATACTCAACGTGCTAATGGATCGCGATGTGTGCAACACATCTGCTACTAAAAACAAGGTTTACAAATATGTTTATGTACGAAAATAAATGCTTCCACAGAGATGACGTGCTGTTCTTTACATAACACAGGAAGCAACAAGTCTGTTATAAGGAATTAAATAAATGCTTTCAGACTTAAATTACATTTTGTAGCTTGGTCGAATTAAGTAAGACTATGTCAGGTACATAGCTGTATTAAAATAAATAGTAATAACTGTGCAAATAAAATGTCTGCCCGTAGGAATATGTACACTTAACAGCACAAGAGGCATCATCCTTGACTAAGTGAGACCGTAAAGATTCTACAGACTTAAACCAATCAACCACAACATAAAAACACCTCATCTGTTTTAATGTTGTGGTTGATGTGTTTAGTTTATATTTACATAACACTGGTTGCTGTGGACTTGAGGGAAATATATAAATGATTGATAGGATTTTGTGGTTCCTACTCACATAGGAGTCAAACTTAGTGCAGTCATCTTGGTCATCATCTGAACAGTACATGGGTCTGTGTCCCATAGTGATGATCCACGGACGCACTGCTCTGTTCTCTGTTCTGTCGGCCTCCTACATCAAAGTGAAGCGAGGACACGAGTAAATCTGAGGCAGATGACAGAGGTCATAGAATTTTATCATCAGTAGATTTATAATGTAGAAAACCTGTATGGTACTACTGAAACTAAAGTTGGAGAGAGCGAAAGAGAATAAGTGTGGGAACAAAGCAGAGCAGGCAACCATCATGAGTGAGTTAACGGTGCAGTCATTAACCTCCAGGTCTTTCTTCAGCCACTCGTACTGCTTGAAGAGGAGATCCTGGCCGAACTCGAGGTAGAAATAAACTTCAGTGGAGAGGGAGATGATGTGCGCTGACCCCACATTCCAGCTGCAGACACACATTGTTAAAATCGTACTGGCCTCACTTCAACCTCATAAATACAGGTATTTTGTCACTCGCACAGACATGAGGCAATCACTTCCACCCACGGGATATTTTACAGTTCCGCTAAACTAATATCGAGAAGACATCATGGTTTGGAAATCTAGGAAAAGCTGAAGATAAAAAAATAAAATGTGTGTCCTCCGTCCACTGGTCTGCTCGCCAAATCCCCCGAATGAATCCCTCCACTGATTGAGAATTGCAAAGAAAACCTTTACCTGTTAATTCCTGGCTATTTCATTTCCTTAAGTGCTAATTGTCTCCCTGTCTGTAGACAGAGGATGGGTAGGTTGCGTGCAGGTTGGTCTAATAGTGACACACAAGTTTGCCGTAATATGAACCAAACATGTAAACAAGATAGATACTCTTCTCTACTTCAGACTAATTCAATCATGTATTGATGGTTATATGGACGTGTGGAGGATTTCAAAAAAGATGATGAATACGCTTCAGAGACAACTTACCAACCATACCCTCTAATGAAATGCATCTGTCGCGAGCGTACTATATGTTTTCAGTCATATTCAATGGATTTCATGTTGTCCAGCCGCCGCTCCTCTGTGCTCCCCTATCATTTATGCAAACATGTGTAAGAGCGAAGGGCTTCGAGCCAGCAAGACAGTTTGCGTCATTGCCCAGGAACCGAGGAGTGGGCAGTTGGCCTGGTATTATCTTACAGAGTGGGCAATGAGTCACCCATTTGCTTGTATAGTTCCTTTGTGTAGCTTCCATGTTGGAGAGATAGCAAAGGCGAACTATTCAGGGCAGGGAGCAATGCTCTCCTACTTGATACTGATACTTTATACAGAACCTTTGTTTTAAGGTAAATTAGTGTACAACTACAACTACAATCGGTGAGGAATTGTCCCTTACTGACCACAATTGATGGATCGATTCTTTCACCTGCTTGAGCTCTTCGAGGCACATCAAGCACCTCGTTCTTTTTTTCCAGGTTCTTTTTTTCTTACCTGTACCATAAGCTCTCGGTCTGGCCCGGCATACTGAAGCGATTCCGGTAGTTGGAGAAGTTGCTGCGGAGCAAACCAGATGCGAGATACGTAATTAGGTGTGCTGCTCATATAATCTGCATTCCTTGAATATACAACAAACAGCAATCAACGCCACAAACTGACGCTCTCTTTATTTTTGTGGTGCCTACACTAGAGCTAAAAAAAGCTGTGATGAATTCAAAGGGCGCTCTCGATAATTCCAAGCTTTGCTGTACAATAAGAGTGCAGTTCCTTAAATCACTGTGTTTTATGTGCATTTTCAGCATTATGTTCAACTTTGGCAGAAAACACGAGACAGTAGATCATCGGGTAAAGACGACCATCATGTGGCGGTGACATCTGCTTCCAGCCATTCTTCGAGATTCCGAGAGACAGAGCTCTGGGCCGTCAACGGCTGCCCGTGCTGAATTAAAGGCTGCAGAAAAACATGCATGTCCTAAAGCCTTGGTGACATCACCCTGAAGGTCTTTTTTAAGATGATGTTTTGAAGCCTAGAATCATGGTCACTTTCTTGAGCCCGATCATCAAATTTTGGGCGACACAGGAGAAACTAGGTGGAGCTGACATTGGATCAAGTAGGAGCCACAGTGACTATGTGCGCAAAATCTGTCAATCAGGGAAGTGGGCCTCTAAATATACCCCTTTTAAAACCGTGACATCTTGTTAAAAGGCTGTAATTTTAAAAGCAGTGGCCATTAGAGGAATTGCACCTCAAAGCATTTACCACAGCGGTTTTAGGATCAAGTCATGGTGGTTCCTGCTTGATCCTGATTTAGCATGGTGCTTACACTGATCAATCTACCACTAAACTTACACTGTGTGCATCACCGCCACCGCCATCACCACCACTCATTTTTGGACTTTTTATATCGCCATAGGCAACATGAAAGCGCGCTTCAAACAAGAGAGCAGCATCATCCACACTGAAGCAGTTATTTCCAAATATGACAATAGGAGCACCATGTAAACAGGGAAAAACCCTTTCACGGAAACATCTCCCTGTCGCCAAACTGCGAGTCTCTGTTCGGGGTTAATCATTTCAGCCTCAAAGTGGAAGCCAGTCTTTTCAACGGGCCATTAGCTGCGCTAGGTGATATGAATGTTGTTTTGTTTTTCTTACGTAAGGGAGGAGAGTGAAAAAAGAGAACGGGGCAATATTCTGGGCAGCAGTCCCGTTGGGGTGGGACAGTTCAGATCCCTCAATTGAGTGGGTTAATGGTAGGTTAGGAGAAACCAGAGAGCAACCGGGTCAGAGGTCAAAGGGCAGGAGCAAGGACACAAAAGGAGGATCACAGAGATCTAGAGCGAAGTCTGATGACCTAATGAGAGCTGAAGTTTCTGTGGACACTGACGTCAGGGTTAAAAACCACTATGATAATCTAGCAAAGGTCAGTCGGTATTACACCTTTAGGGTTAATGAGTGTGGTTGTTAATCATCATAGTGTAGCCCAACTCAAAAGAATGCTCAACAGTACAATTTATACCTGATCTATAACTCTTTATGTCTAGTCTGCGTTTATTCTTTTGTTTTTGTCTCATATTTATGTGTCATGTTTATAGTTGATGTGCTATAAATTTGTTTTGCATCTGTGTAGTGACAACTGAGCCTTCTATTGTATTCTACTTTATTCTATTCTTATTCTATTCTATTCTATGATATTGGAAACAGGTGTACGCTCTGAAATGATGGAAATGTAAAATCTTTACCAACGCACACAAGTGAAAATACAACCAAAAGGTTGAAATGTTCTCTTTTAAAAATGATTATTATTTGACTGCGGTGTAATCCTTAGGCTGATACAGAAATCTCATAAGTGGGTGTATACTCCCATCTTGTGGCTGCAAAGGGGACCAGCACATGTAGGGAAATCCGGGCAGAAATTTCACAAAATAAACATTAATTATTTCAGTGGAATAATATAATCTGAGAATCCAAATACTGTGAGAATCACTGGGCATGCCCGAAAGGAAAGGATGAGCCGTGAGCAATGAAGTCAACCAAAGGCTTCAAAGTATTATGTTTTGTGGCTCATCTGTGGAAAATCTGATTGAGAACAAATATGATAAGCTTCTATTAGAGTCAATAATCTGCACTGTGAACGTCCAGTGCAACATGTGGCTATGTAACTAATAAAACCCCACTGTTTTTGCACGTGTGTTTACTTTTCCAAATTGAGATAGTTAGAAAGCAGACGTCAAATTCAATGTGAAAAAACGTGACTGCGACTCTGACCCTCCATGTGTTTCCCTCCACGTCAAGTCTTCCCTCTCATCATCTGATGAGCTTAATCCGGGCAGTTGAAGAAATTAAAGGGGGTGCCAGTTACAGCTGTCATGGAAGAATACCACTGACTCATTGTTTCAAATGTTGACAGTAACATCCCATCTCCTCCCCCGAGACCCTGATGAACCATACATTGTGCTTGGGGAACAAAGACCCAGTCTTGATTGGGGCCTTATAGCATCTTCTGTGGATGAGTTGTTCTCATCCTGCTGGAATGCTGACTGAAAACGTTTGCCGTCAGATCCATTTAAACTCCATTTAAACCATCTTTCACCCGTTAGGTTTTTGAGGTTGGAAAGAGAGAGGAGCTGAGAAGCATAGTGAGAGGGAGCATAACATAGTGTGAGGGAGAAATGCATAGGGCCAGCAGCTGGGAATATTTGCATTTGTAACCGTACTATGGAACAAAACACACATTTATGAATAGAACAGGGGGCTGGGTTTCTTGGTTATGTAATGCATACAGTTGCTTCTTGATTATCAGTTTCTTATGTCAGGCTGTGGTGCCAAGAAAAATAAACTACTGTTGGTGTCTCTCTAATAGAGACCAGGCAGCAGTCAAACTGCACATGGCAAGTACAGGAGGAGAGGCTGACTCTGTGCAGCTGCAGAGGGTAAATATTATGGTACAGGATCAGGCACACTGAAAAACACACAACTAACTCCACGAGACCTGCTTGGAATTCATCGCATATGAGCGGCTGATCCTCATTACCGAAAGCATATGAAGCCGAGGTTCTCGGCAGAGAGGTTCTCAGGAAAATACTGTACTATGGAAATTAATTTACGATTTAACACAGAACTCAGTCGACACGTCAGACTGAAGCAAATGTGCAACTATTCACAGACTTTTGTAAACTTGTATCCTTAGTATTCAGTGTATTTTTGTTGCGCAATATACACTATGTAAACAATCACATCAAATCATCATAAAGAAATAATCGTATCTGTCTGCCATACTAACCTAAGGATACAGTATTTATGTACATATCAATTGAAGGGCTACAACAACGAATGAATGAAAAACTGATCATTTATTGAAAAAGAGCG
The DNA here is from genome assembly GCA_016785325.1 of Chascanopsetta lugubris. Lineage (NCBI taxonomy): Eukaryota > Metazoa > Chordata > Actinopteri > Pleuronectiformes > Bothidae > Chascanopsetta > Chascanopsetta lugubris. The sequence continues at coordinate 39,034 of JAFBJT010111938.1, read as the reverse complement.
AGGTTAATTTGGTAAATGATTAATCTGATCAGTTTAAAAGAATGGCACACGCAGGAGACGTGTGCCATTCTTTTAAACTGATCAAAGTAGTGAGTGCAAAAATGTACTATGCTTGATATAATGTTCAATAATGCAACGCATATACTATTATCTTGATTTCATTTGGAAAATGACAAAATGTCACTTTTGTCATTTAACAGGAATCAATTAGATATCTAAGATTAGTCAATCATCAAAATAGTTGTCAGTTGAAGCCCTAATCAATCGGTTAACTGACCTATTGCATACAAATAAAACCATTATAATCACCATCAATGATCGATTTAACAAATGGAAACAGCAAATGAGAAGGTAAATCTAGCAAATATTCAGAATTTGGCTTGAAAAAATAGAATCACTGCCCATAACACAATTAATGCTCACTCTTTTTATTCTCATATGTGTTTTAATGAAAACTTTTACCTTTTTTCTATTGACATCTAATCTGTTAATCTTGGAGCCCAAGTGACAAAAGGTCAAAACTTTCATAAAATCCCTGATGACATTCTTGTGATACAACATTCACAAGGCAAATATAGTTTTGTGAAAGGTTCGTGACCACTGTCACTATTTTGACCAAATACCCCATCACACCAGAAAAATATACACCATCAAGATGTGTTTGACGTGTCGTCTTCAGACGACTGGGGCAGATGCATGAACAATCCAAAAACATATAGCCTCACCTGACACTAGCTGTCATCACCAGGGATGCATCAAAAACACTGAAATGACTGATGAATAATTAAGTAACTTTGATCTTCTTCTTATTAAGTAGAAAGTCTGACCAACAGCTCCACTAATTGTTTGTTTGAACACAGTTCAATCCCCACATAATTCACTTCTCCCTTTTCATCTGTTTGTCACAAGCCACCATGTGAACACCACATTCAGTGACGATGAGTCAAATTGCAGATGCTTCCCAACACCACATCCCGCATCCGAGAAGCAACAACACAGAGTGAGCTGATGATTCTCACTCAGATAAATGTTTGTTTTAGAGAATATTGTCTTGTTTTGATGCTGGTGGTTCCTGGAACTGCTCCAGGCAGCAGAGACCAAAATACTTCCCCACTGTAATAATGGTAAGGCACGGAGACCACGGCAGACCATAGCGTTTCCTATAGCGGAAAAACTGCGGCAGACCATAAAGTTCTTTTCCTCTCAGACGAAGGCATGCACATGCACACTTTAAACAAAAAGGGAAAACATTGGCTGACAAAAAGCAGACGACAGACAAAACACAGTCAGAGAACATGTGGACTCATCGACCACACATCCAGTAAAGAAGTCTATCCTTCACGTGAGTGAGGTTCACCATGAATGCTAGAGTTACACAAGAGACATGATGATGAGCTCCACCTACTATGTAGCTTCATGGTTTCCTGGACAGGTCATGTAGGGCACATAGGCTGCAATGGACTGGATCTGCCTCATGAACTCGTCCCCGATCCGAGCGTTGTCCTGGAAGAGTATTGAGCAACTGTTAAACATGAAGCAAAAAGTTTCTTCCTATTGGAAAAACAATACATACTAAAATCAACATTTATAAATTCGGCACGTGGGGCAGTCCACAACTACATCCGCCTTCCAAAGTAGCATGAATGTTTCATCAGTCTACCATTCCAACCTCAGTGAAACCAACTATGATTATTCTTTTTCTGAGATACCGTCATACTGGCCAGACAGTCTTTGAAATAACACTGCGGTTCATGGCTGTTCTGACAGCATTAACCAGCTCTCAATGGCCTTTCTCTGTTTTTCGATTCATAACATCAGCAAAGCCCCGGGTATGTACTCGCATTAAAGCTGAGAACAAACACTGTGAATTGTGGTTATTAATTTTTGCAGGCTGCATTTAGCATCCTTTCTCCATATTAGAAAAAAAGGGCGTTAGTAATATAGGAAGTCATTTCATTAAAAAAATCATATTAACGTGGGAGATGAGGTTTATGTCTGCTAAATATCACAGACGACAGCTGGGAGGTTTTCAGATGAGCAAATGTGTAATTTGGGACTAAAGTTCAGGGGGTTGTGAATGGCACGTTTTCTTTATTCAGGAAAAACCTGGGCGACATTACCCGAACCCTCATCTTTCACTAAAGCTTACGGCTTCTCACATTAGTGCTAATCATAAGCTGTGTGTCTCCGCCACAGCTGAGTGCATTTATATGCACTCATAATAAACAGTGGTGAGCGCTGCGAGGGCAGGAGGCAGCATGGAAAGGTAAAGCGGTTATCTCGTCTGTCACCGTGGAATTAGTGGAATATCAGAGCAGCCTTTTGAGGATATGATTTTGATGAAAGAATTTTGCCCTCACTGATTTTGAATGGGCTGAAGTGTCATCATAGCGTATGATATTACAAAGACAGGAAGGTGAATTACCTCATGCATGTCGTAGGCAAAGTCCCCTGAAAAAGAAATACACGTTTAATACATGTTTAATGTGTTTTTACGGCTTCAGTGTTTAAGATTGGGATTACTTCATTTATACATATTTTCACAGATAGAAATGAAATATAAAAAAGTAGTACTACTTTGCTAACTACTGAAGGATCAAATTTTAATGTGATAGCTAGATAGCTAGATGGATAGAAAGAAACTAGGACAAAATACAGACAAAAATATAACATTATGAAGAACAAGGAATAGAAAAGAGTCCAACCCCACGAAAAATGCAGAAGTGTGCAGAAGTAATATTCAAAGGTCTTATTGAGAAAATATAAACTCAAACCACGTGATAATGATGAAATAATATTTGAAGAATGTTTACATATTTACAAGTACAATACAAGTTTAAAACAGATAACTGCCATCAACCTAGAATGTACCACTGTTTTTTTAAAGTCGTTCAAAGTTAGTGCCAGAGGGTGATTAGATTTTCTTAGCGTAAAGACTTGAAAGAGTCTGGCCATTGTCAATCGATCAATCAAATTTGATTTCTATAGCCCACAGATAGCAATTTGTCTCACAGGGCTTCATAGGGTGAGTGAGTGACATCTTCTGCCCTTGCTAACTTGATTTATTCACGACAATCCAAGGATGCAGAGATCACTTGTGCACACTGGAGACATAAAAGAAGGGAGAAGGATTGGGTGAGGTTGCCTGTTACAGTTCAATACCCGTCACCTCATCATTTCCCTTCAAACAGATGGGTGAACCTATATGGAAGGTTGCTTATTACACAAAACTTAAAAGTTACTCTAAAAGCATGGTGGTGCAACATGGTGGCCTCTGTGCAAAGACAGAGGACACCATGTTGTTCAAAAATGAAGGGCTAATTCTTGGGAAACAAAAACAACAATACAGCCACTCGGGTGATTACACACTAATAAAAACATCCGTGTTTACATTTGTTGTTAGTCTTACGCATAATACCTTTTAGAATGATTGAGTACAATGTTAAAAGTTGTAGAGCTTTAATGGGTGTGTAGAGCGTCATACCTATGTGCAGGATGACATCGTACATGCCAAGCTGTGTCTCTTTCTGTAGCCGAGCCAGAGACTGAGGGTTCTCGTTGCCCAGGTCACCATAAAGAGCAAACTTGGGGCTGAAACTGCTGCTGTCGTTCAGGGCAGTGAAGAGGAACACATCACTCCAGCCCTCGTCACTGCCACAGTGGTACACTGAGATAAACGGGGAGATATTAATCTTTACATGATACATGGAGAGACAATCTGATGAGCCCAAAGCGAGTTTAACAGCACCACCCACCGTAAGAAGAAGCAGGTTTCAGGCCTTTAAGCGTGACTCTGTGGATGTACATCTTTCTCCTCTCCTCTCCCGAGTCCTCAAACAGAGTAGCATTACCTTTGACACAGATTTGAAATAATCGGCCGCCCAGAAGACTGTACTCCACCACGCTCTCTGTTTTATTGAAGGTGGTCCAGGTAACGGCCATGGAGCCAGGCTCTCCTGTGAAGAAAGGTTCCCAGCTATTTCAAAATGTGATGCAAATTCATCCGACAGAAACACTAGATTCTCTTGCCGCTGTATTTGTAAAGAGCCAACAGATGCTTACGAAAGGGCTGACTTAGTACAAGAGCGGCACTTCAGATCTCAACGCTGGCAAGATGCAAACCATCATAGAGCTGAGCTGAAGAGTAGCCAGCGACTCAATTCACCAAAACATCAATTCTTTCAATGACTACCACATGTTTCACCTTCATGGGGAATGAACAAAAAGCTCTAGCAAAAACTGAATACATTCTGAGAAACCCAAGCTGCATATGTGGCAGATACAGGGTGCATTTGACCTAAAGGTCAAATGATAAACAGGGCTTCAAGAATGGCCTGATTATTTTCAATTCTACATTTTATTATGAAGCTCCACAGGAGTACCACTGCATGGCTTGTGGCTTAAGACATTATTCAACTCAAACTGCCTGTTATGCATCTGACTGAGACACAGTACTGGCAAAGTCCACTCTCTTAAAAAAATGTTGCCACAAGATTAGAATTGCGGGAGAGAGCCTTTGTTTTGTTTTTGACAGAAAACAATCACACGCCAAAATTTTACAATTCTTATATAATTGTTCAGTACCAGTTCTACTTGCTTTTATATTCAAGGGACGAGTGTTCCAAACATCAGGCTGCAACAGATATTAATTCTACACATCAAAAATGTGGGTCTGTTTAAAAACACAGTGCGTCACTCCTGAAGGGAGAGCAGTAAATACACTATGTTTTAATGTAAGATCATTTAAAAAAAAATTCACAGCATATACAGTTAGGTTATTTTGATTTGCAAGTTCTTTGAAAGTGCGTTGTTGTCCGTGTCTTGTAAACATGCGTAGCATAGCCCCAAAACAACAAAGCAGCTCAACGTTTAGTGAAAATGTCTTCAATGTATGTGAACAAGACATCTGCAACCGTACAATCCATTTGACCTGGATTGTTCTCTTGAGCTGCCCCTAAGTGAACGCATATCACTGACGCTGACAAACACAGCTCAGGTACTTACCTGGATAGGAGAGGTGCACCTGCTCTGGCTGTGTCCAAATGGGGGGAACACCAAGCACCAGTACAGGTGCAAGGCTCAACAGGGCGCAGACAATGATGGTAGGATCCATGTTAACACTGTGACAGAAAAGACTGGTTAGTGCAACAACACTGTTTCATCATTGGAATCACATGATCTTACAGACTATCATTCCAGAAAAATCACATGATCGTCGCTGTCACAGCAGGGATGTGAAAGAGGATCCCCAAATTTGTCACAGTCAGTGTCACACAACCACACTGTCTGTGTTTTGGATGAGAGGTCAACATCGGTCACAGAGTAAGTCAACCTGGGTGATGAAACCACACAACAAAATTCAAACCAGCTGAGCCAGTGGATAGACATGCTGAGTCAGTAGAAGCAGCTGATGTTGTTTTTCCGTGTGCGTTCAGGTGAGGCGAGTGTGAGCTCTAATGCAACAGGGATTAGCTCACGGGCCATGGATCAATACAGGTGGGAAGATATAATAACAGCCGCTGCGCTTCATTGATCAGGGCAGATAAAGACAGGGTCAGGGCAGATAAAGACAGGGTCAGCGGCGTGGAGACAAACTGAGCATACAGAGGAAGCTATGGTAGACTTCATTAGTCATTCAAACTCAAAAGATGCTTAGTACGTCCACTTTTACTCCTGTCAAAAACACGGCGGCCCCCCGAAGAGAGGACCCCCTCCTCGTGTAAATTTAAGGGTCAGGGCAAAATCATTGAGAATATAAGTGATTATAAATCCATGAAAATGTCAGTATGTAATTGTTTTGTAATATCTTTAGAGGTGACAAAAATCATTCACACTGCACCTTTAAAGTGAGAGACTACAGAGTGATCAGGTGACTTCTTCATAACACCTCCTTGATGTTTGCTCCTCCATGAGAAGCTCAGTCAGTGACTTGTTATGGATCTGAGCCTGACAGTAATATGAATTGGAATATTCATTTCCTGAGGAACGAGCAGAGCGGATGTTGACACTACTGAGATTAAGCCAATCTTCACTTGCAAAAACTTTTTCCGTTTCAGTTCATATTGCAGAAAAACATTCATTACAAAAACATAGTGCAGAATACATATATCTATCTACAGAAAAACAAGGTAAGTGCGACATATTTTTCAAACGTTAAGGGCACACACGTCAATGTCAGTCATTTTATTTGACTCAAACTACGGGAAGTGACACCGGCTGTTTTGATTTTGTTTTGATTCGCTGTTAGCCGTTAGCATGCAATAACTTTGATATGAATCACGCGGCAGCTTGCGTTTACGCAGACAGCACAATGTAGCGTTGTTTCGTGACACTATGAACGACACTCACAGTTAACTGTGATGGAGCAGGCTTCTCCCCTGGTTGGTTATTAAAACATGTCTCTGTGTCGAGTGGTTTCGTTACATAATGAATAACTAACAGTCACAACACAAACTCAGCTGATCCTTGGATGTAGCGCTTTCTGATTACGTCAGTGTGGGTGAACCGCATTGCCGAGGGGAATTATGGGAAATAGTGTTTTCTTTCGTTTTTAAGGATTCTAACCCACAGGGTCACTCTTTTCTGTCTTTTTAACAAATCTATTGTATGAATAGAGTTGTTTAGTGTGTGTGTGTATGTGTGTGTGTGTGTGTGTGTGTGTGTGTGTGTGTGCATGCGTGCATCCATGTGCAATTATGACTTTTTATTTTACGACTGCATATCTTTTCACATTATATTATATCATATTATATTATATTATATTATGTTATATCATATTATATAGCTTTGTTATTCATAAGACTATTGAATCATTCAGGCAAGGACATTTGCATTTCAAGATTCGAATCTCAAAATCCAATGATGAATATGTATATTGTCATAAAAGATATTTGCTTTATGAAATGTACCCAAAGAAATCCTCATATAAAATTCATTTACAGTTTTGCATGTATCCAGGTGAATATAAACATATCTAAAATGATTATAACATGATTGTTTTTTTATATACATGTTTTTGCCAATTTATTGATTAAAGTCCCTCCCTTTCTTTAGATACAATGGACTCCAACAGTGAGAATGGAGATTATAAAATTCATGAGCAAGCCTTCCATCATGATGCTGACCAGTACAAAGTGACCTATACTCATGAGAGAAACACCAAAGATGTAAGATATTTTTCTCAGCACAAAATACAAATGAATTGTTCTACAATATACCCTCTCTTTCTGCATACAACAATGTCATCAACATCATACAGATACATTCATCTATTCAGGTTGACTGTGATGAGAATGAAGAATTCAACAAAAAGAGGTATAAAGCTATGTTTGCTTTGTGTTTATTGTGTTCATTATGAGTATTTTGTTTCTTAAATTTCACTTGGTGGGTTTGAACATTTTTCCTTCTTGTAGGTTACCAGTGAGTCGCTCCAACATCCCAGGCCGAGTGAAGCGGGTGGTGTCCTGTAAGAGAAAGACCCATCACCTAACTGTGGCTCGCAGGAAACAGCAGGTTTCTGGAAGACGACCTGATGCTGCAAACAAGGAAAATGAGCTGAAAAACCCACAGGATGTGCGGCAGGAACAGTCGGACATGGATGCGCCGGAGTTGCCACTAAATCATAAATATAAGACCGGCCAAACTGGTCCCGAACAAATCGACTGCTCCGTACTTGCTGAGGTCAGACTCACAACCACACTTCTCACTGTGTTTTATTCCTCATTATATTTTCTCACAGTATTTCTTGGGGTTATCCTAACATCACTGATCCATCTGAATCGATCCATGTTTTTCAGCTCACAAAGGAACACGGTGCAATGATTGAAGTTCTCTGGGAGCGAAACCTGAGGCTAAAAGTAGCTTTTACATTGTGGCAGAGAAATTTTGGGGAGCTGTTGACTTACTTCCTGAGGTATACTGTGTGAATTTAGCATTTGAACATGTGCAACACACTGTGTTTGGATTTTAAATAGCCCTGTATTCCTGTCTGTACACAGAATCCAAGACACTGGTGTGTTTGTTGATTTTCTTCCCATGATAACTGGAGGGTAAGCTTCTCATTTGACTAGAAATTGAAGTCATAAAGCCTACAGCTTTCATCTAAATCCAAATTTCCCCCTAGTATTGAGAAGGACTCCCTGAGGATTACTATTGGCTGTTGCGTTGACCTATTTCCTTTGGTTAAAGAGGTCCTCGCCAGGCAGTATGAGGAGTGAGTATCCTTGCTGGAACAAATAAGCAAAAAGATGCATTTGGTACATAGTGGCAATGTGATGACTGGAATGCAAATAAAGTATATTTTGTCTTTGACTCTTACAGGTATCTTATTGTTGGATTGAACTGGATACATGCAGTTTTGAAGAAATGGTGGGAGCAGCTAAGAGCCAATGGCTACAATGGATCATCTAAACCAGTATTAGAGAAGTAAGAGTTTCACAAGATGTGGCAAAGGCTGCGTTTATCTTTGTCATAGTAACAGCAATATTAAAACCAGATGTTTATACACTCACACCATCATTTATCAAATAATGTAATTCTACATATACAAATGGAAATGTCCTCCAAAATCTTACACACTGGAATTTTTAAGACACAGACGATAGATAATACACGTAAAATAGAAAATCGTAGAAACCACAGTATAAAGATGGAGGATACGTCAGGTACCAAAAAGTGAACCCAATGTGCCTCGATCGCCCTCTGCTGGCTGGTTGTAGTATTATCACAAATGCTGTCTTCTCCATTTTTGATTAGAAAATCAAACAAACAAATGAGGCAAAACATCATGACTGACAGCTCAATTATTTTGCCGGATTGGTCGACCTGTCTTGTTCCAGCCCGTCCTTGCCATTGTATTTTAACATGATGTCTGGAAGTGGAGATGCATCATCCATCTTTAAATAGCATCTATTTACGCGTACAACATTAAAAGAATTCACCACAATGCCTATATTGTTTACAATATGTCGATTACAGTCACAAATAATCTGATAACAATGTTATTTTTTACTGCTCCTCAGAAATTTCCAGGTCTTTAATCAACAGTTGCTCGAGTTGTGGCTTGAACACCCTTCACTACGGTTTGTCCCTGGAGCTGCTGGGGAGAAAGCAAAGGTCAGTGTGGAATGTATGAATGCATGATAAACAGCATGATGTCATTTTTGACTTTGAATGCGATTAAACCACATACACTGTACAAACATATGTTTATTACATGTATTTTTAATCTCCTTGCCTCAGGTCATTGATTCATTCCTGTCTCAGCTCAGCACAATGCAACGAGGAGGAAGATGATAGTGGTACATGGAGAGAAAACTTGAATGGAGAGAAAGGAGCTGGAGCCATTAGATTGTACTGTTCAGCATCTGTAGCATCTTTCAAGCAATTAGAATGACTTAAAATAAAGATAATGTGTAATAAGAATTTAAGTGTGGTACATGTGTTGTGAGTAATATTATTAGCTTATGTTATAGAAATGGAAGACTGGAAAATGAATGTCTGAAATGCATTGAATTGATATGTTGTTTATGTGTACCTAATTACATTTTTGTGACGGTGATGAATAAAACTAGAATCTCACGTTTTGAACAAAAAAATATTTGTGTGTTTTTGTGGAAATGAACCATTCCGATTCATGTCTGCCGTTAAAATGTGCCCGAGTACACAGTGCACTTTACAACTACAACAACATTGTGTAACTCCTTGTACTTTACGTCAAGTTTTAGGGCAGTAAACTGCAGCCATCGTGTTTGACTCACTCGTCTCAGTTAAGTCTCCGCTGGACTTCAGTCACTCTTACTCCTGATGTGATTTAAATGAGACACCGGTTTGTTATTGACATCATATCCCAGATTACACGCCGGCGTTATCTGACTTGACACAGATAGGTGGTGGGTTGGTGTCTGCCATTGTGATGTGAACCCAAGGCCGAAGTCCAGCTGTGACTGGGCTGTGTGTGAAGAGACGTGCGATTCACTCAAACAATCTGAACACAGCAGTCAACAGGCGTGTTTGTATTCTGTTGGGGAATAACACGGAGGGAGAAGATTCCGTGACACATTTCTGTCACTTCAAGGAGCCGTATAGTGAAGGTGAGCACATGATCTTCATATTCTGAGAGGCCTTCAACCACTTTTTGAGAAGGCGTCTCTTGCTCACAGTTCTGGGTATGATTTGCATTCTTGCGGTCGGATTGCAGAGCGAAGAGCAGGATGAGGTGTTTGAGAGGTCGACTGCCAGCAGCTGTCGCCCTGGTGCTGCTCCTTCATGTTGCTGGAGTGAACACAGAGCATCTCAAAGCTGAGAACCTGCATCTTCTTCCATCAGAGGAGCAAAACATGGTGCGGAACAATGGAATGAAAGGTAAAGTGACGCCTGTCACTTTCATGTGTTTTTCTGCTACCGGCTGTTTAAAAAAAAAATGAAATGCACAGATTTCAAATTTGTGAAATTTCCAAACCAATAGTTGTGTATTATCAGCTAGAGCAGGGGAGTCAAACTCGTTTTGGTTCAGGGGCCACATGAAGTCAGTGTCAAACCATAACAAAATGAGCTATAAACAAAAGCTGATGCACAGAATAGATCATAATAACTACATGGTAAACTTGCCCCTTCTGGAACCCCACAGTTGTGACAGGTGCGTGAGATGTCCTGGAGACAAATTCTAAATAGCAGCTACTCTGATTGACATTTTTGAGTTAATTTGCAAAGTTTTCTCGCGGTCTTTATTGGACCCCCTGGAGGGCCGGTTTTGGAGCAGAAGGTTTAAGATTTCACACATACAACTGTTTTGCTGAACTGTCTTTTTTTCAGATTATTGTGTGTGTGTGTAGGGGTTCCACTCTGGACATGGGTCAAATTCCTGGCTGTCATTGACTCACTTTGTCTCATGAAGTGGTTTATGTGCCTCAGACAGATGGAGACGGGCAGTTGTAATCGCTTGGCTATTGATCAAAATGTTTGTCCAGCAAGACATTGAGAGGCAGTGTTGCTCAAGCTGCTGGAGTCAATACGTCTAAGTCCTGCCAGCATTTAAGTTTACAACAGTGTGCTTCTTCAAGATTTTGTGGGAAAATATTGAGCTTGAGTGCAAATGTCATAACATATTTTGCTTTGTTGAAAGCAAAACAGTCGGAAAGGTCCTTATTTTTCATTTTCCTCAGTCAATGATGCCAGAGAACCTGGAAACTGTCAACATTGTGATGACACTAAACCTTAGACTTTACCGATTTTCTAAAACAAATTGTTGCAGACATAGGCTGTTGAGAAATATATGTGTAATCACCCTTCACTTACAGTCCTGACTCTTGTGTTTTTGTCCATCAGTGCTGCCCAGAGACTGCCATGAAATGCTGATGCTCTCCTCAGGCCAAGCCACAGATGGCGTTTATCTCATCCAACCTGGCATTTACCCCATCGTGGCCTACTGTGCAATGCAGGAGGGGGGCTGGACCGTCGTGCAGCACATCACCGTCAACAGCAGCGTGAACTTTGACCGCACCTGGCTCGATTACAAGCTCGGCTTCGGGGGTTTGTCCGGGGATCACTGGCTTGGGAACGAGTACCTTCACCAGCTCACCCACGGCCCGGGGCGCTACAAACTGGGAGTGAAGCTAGTGGGACCAGATGCCATCACCAAACTGGGGGAGTATGACCCCTTTCTAGTGGAGGATGAAGCGTCAGCGTACAGGCTGCGGCTGGGGTTGTTCCAGGGGACGACTGTGGACGCTTTGACTCTGGACACGGAGAACTACCTGCACGACAACCAGAAGTTCACCACCAAAGACAGGGACAATGACAACTACTTCCAAAACTGTGCCAAACTGGAGTTTCAGGGGGTTCCAGGGGGCGGCTGGTGGTACGACGCCTGCGCTGGAGCCAATCTGAACCGCAGGAATGTCATCTACTGGCAAAAGGACTGCAACAAGGAGCGACTGTGCAAATACGCATGGATGATGGTGAGACCTTCAGACACATATAAACTGGTTTACAGCAAAGACTGCAACAAGGATGAGCTTTAAGGACTCTGTTTCCGCTCCTAGTTTTTTCTCCTTCTATGATGGATCAGTAGCGTTCCTTTGTAATCACCATGTTTTATTCAGAAACTCACGGACATGATGACAACGGAACAAAAAAAAAGTTTCAAAATGCATAACAGTTTCTGGCTATGTACGAGTTTACAACTATTCAATACATAAAGCAAAGCAAGTCTCTTATTCTCCAAATCAACAGTGCAGATTTTTGTTTTAATCACAGAAACCAAAAATGGGTCGACATTTAGCTTATGACACGTAAAACATCTTTTGCATCATCGTCCAAAAGAGAATTTCACAAACAAAGAGCAATTTTTTTTTGCCACGGTACATTTACACATTTGTTAAAAATACAATAGAGATATGATGATGATTTGATTTACTTACATTAATTCATAGAAAACATACCATATTTCAATGTTCAGAGTAAAGGTACAAAGAAAAAAATATCCTGAGGATGATGAGTAATAAACAGATTATAATTATAACATCATGTGCTCTTCAACCCTCCACAACCATTTTCTATGTAAACTGATATGATATTAGTTCATGGGTCGAGCGACTCTTTGATTTAGATGGGTCATTGTTTTTTGTTTTCCATTCAAGACGTAACTTTGACGAAATTCTCACAAATGACGACGGCACACGTGGGCGAAGGCTTTAGTTCATCATTGAGTTACAATCTTAACTTTGCAAGCAGATTCTGACATCGCGACGACACGTAGTAGCCCTTTGAAATAAAACGGCAACTCCAAAATGATCGTTGTCAGAACAAACACACTGATAATACTCAAACAAGTCTGATGCTTTCTGAGTGAAGCCTCACCCCCAGACAGGAAACTGGCCAGTTTGACTAGTTCATTAATAATGTACGTTTTAAGTGCAGTAGGTGGCATACGGTGACATCTTGTGGCAAAGTGGAAGTTTGCGGGTGGATTCTCACCCTTCCCTTCCAAACATGTAGTTATCATCAAAAGAACAATGTTGTCCTGAGAGAGGACCCACTTCTGATACACACATAAGGGGCACATTCAAGGGTGATAAAAACAACAGGAACATGATTCAGCTGACTTTTCATTCATGTCAACCAAAGTATAATCACATCACGTCATTTGGGCCAATAGAAATGAAAATAGTTTCACCAAATTGTAAGACTGCCGGCCTTTAATTATTAGTTTTGACCAGGTCACCTCATAGCATCTGGAAATCAGAAAAAGTACAATAAGAATTAGCTTGAGATAATCAAGAGTGTATGTGTGAGAATAAACACACTGTTTTAGGGGTAAATCACCTACACTCTGAGAAGTTTTGAATCTATGTACATGATCAGTAGTTATACCGGCTCCTTTACCCTCCAATTTTCATTCTTTGAGCATGAAATACCCTACACGAGAGCTGAAATACTGATTGCTGAAGCTTTTCTGTATACAATTTTAACTTTTCTAATATGTTTAATTCAAGTTTATACAGCCAAGACGATCAGTAGTGACATACAATTTACCTCAAAAAAACAAAAAACAAAAAAATTCAGTTGTTCATGTCAGTTTGGAGCCCACCGCAGGGTTGTGTCCGTACCAGTACAGTTTCTCCTCGATCCTTTTCTTCTTCCACTGGCAGAGTAAGAGCATACGGAACGTCTTCTGAAAAGTCTTGTTGCACAGGGCGTAGCACATGGGGTTGACGGTGCTGTTGACGTAGCACAGCCAGTATCCCAGGTGCCAGAGGGAGAGGGGGATGCAGTCTGAGCAGAAGGTGGAGATCAGCACCATGATATTATACGGCGTCCATGTGAGGATGAAGGCCAGCAAGATGGCGCTGAGAGTCTGCGCCGCCTTGCGCTCCTTGATCAACACCATCCTCTTCCTCTTGGTGATCTGGTTCTTGAGAGTGGCGTCGATGGGCTTGGTCGTGGAGGACGTGGAGGGGATGCTCATGGATTCGGCCGAGGAAAACGTCGACGACGCCATCTTGCTGTCTCCGTTCTTGCTCTGATGCTCCGCAAGAGCGTCTTTGGCCACAGGTTTGAACTTGTACGACACGCACTTGCCGCTCCTCTGCGAGTTGCTCTTTGCCGGCGTCTGGAAGTAGCTGTCCTCGGTGTAACTGCCGAGCTGCTCGCTGTCGCTGCCCACGGCGCTCTTGCTGGTCTCACACGCCCTGTTCCTGAATGAGGCCCGGAAGCCTTCCGGAGACACAGGCCTGTCCTCGTCCTCCGAGGAGGCGTAGCTGTTGAAGGTGGTCAGCTGACCTGCTTTAGACCACTCGTCGTTTGTGGTGGCTGCTAATTTTGCAGCGTTGCTCCTGCTGGAGGACGACCAGGAAGCCTGGTTCTTGTCTTTCGAAGCTGATCTCAATTTGTAGCTGAAGCAGGATCTGATAATGTTCTTTGGAGGCGGAGCGACCCCGGAGTCTGTTGCGCAGTTAATCCCCTGAAGCTCGGCCAGGTCCTTGGTCCTCTTCTCGGTCTCTTTGTAGATGCGACAGTAGAGGATTGTCATGACTGACACGGGGATGTAGAAGGCTGCAATCGCCGTCCCAAAGGTTATCACAGGCTCAGAGAAAAACTGGATCTGGCACTGCCTCTCCGGGACGGTCCTTTTGCCCACAAAGTACTGCCAACAGAGAATCGGCGGAGCCCAGAGGACGAGCGACACCAGCCAGGCTAAACCGATCATAATCCCCGCTCGCTTGGGCGTCCGTTTGGCCCTGTACGTCAGAGGCCTGGTGATGGAGAAATATCTGTCAAAACTGATCACTAGCAAGTTCATAACCGATGCATTGCTGGCTACATAGTCCACAGCCAACCACAGGTCACAGGCCAAGTTCCCTAACGCCCAGTAGCCCATCAGTATATAAGAGGTATAGAGATTCATGGAGAAAACACCGATGATGAGGTCGGCAGCTGCCAGACTCAGCAGGTAGTAGTTATTCACGGTCTTCAGCTGGCTGTTGACTTTAAAGGAGAGCATGACCAGGACATTCCCCACGATGGTGATGAGGCTGACGATGGCTGACACAGTCGCAATGGTGATCACCTCCCACAAACTGTGCGTCACCAAGTGGACGTTGGTCATATTGTTATTTGCAGTGGAGTTCTGTACAGTTTCTCCCTCCATGTTCTCGAACTTCACTGGCATCCAACCATGATATGTGCGTTTGGATCTGTCATCTTCAGGATGATCTGAAAACGAAAAACAGGAAATGTTTATTTCATTGCCACTGTTTATCAAATAGTCACACATGGCTTCACAGTATTTAATTAAAAAAAATAAAAAAAAACCATGGATTTACTGTCCTCACATTAAGTCATGTGTTGTTGCCCACGGAGATGCTCTCAAACATCTGTGGTACTTTAAAAAAATTGTTTTTATCCAGGTCAATACGCAATTTTGTACATCGTGCACAAACTATGTTAATTAAAATGCTAATTTATCAGTGATGATGAGAATGAGCTTGTTTGAGGAACATTTGCGATTAGAGTGAACTGTATAAGTTAAAAGTAATGCTCTAAGAGGAGTCGCACAAAATGTTGTTTTGATAACTTATACACATCTGTTTTGTGTTTCTCACATGACCTGTTTATAACTATTTCATCTAAGACGAATATCTGTGTGGTCATCTTCATCTTCATACAACAAAACATTTAGATATATTGTTTTTAGATCCATACACGACATTTAGGTCTTAAAGAGAATATTACACCTGGGTTCCTCCAGGGTTCCTCCACATTTTGCATTATCACCATTTAAAACACTAAAGAGTTTTGACAATGAGACAATTTTTACTTCGATAAACTGGTCCAGAACTGCAAAATGAGAGAAATATATCCATGCATGGTCTAATAATAAAAGAGTTACGTTCATCACCTCCTGTACCAGTAGAGGGCAGTAAACCCCCCTCCAGGTGCCCATGGCTCAGATGGTCCCTCCACTCTGCAGCTTAGAGCAGTGGTGTGCATGCACATTTCATCTTGGGGTCCTGGGCATGACAATTAATAGTGGATGAGGGGCTATCCATGCCAACACGGACCTGTGTTTTCAAAATTAGCCCACGGGAAATTTCTACAACCTGACGCCATCTCTTTTCCTGACCCACAAATGTATTTCTGTGTCATTTGGTCTCATACTCGCCTCAGAGGTTTCACTGCAAATATGTATTGGAGCAGCGCTCAATGCCCCTCGGTTCGAGGACACTTGCATATGACGACAGTTACGCCCTGGGAAAACACGCATTTGCTCCCATTCAGTTGTGTGAGCATGACACGATGGCATGTCATACTTCTTCACACTGACACTCGTGATGCTGATGAGTTCTCACATCCTCCCGTCCAGCTTCCCAGAGAGGACGCTCCTCTGTCCCAGGAAACATCCCTGCCAACTGGGCACCGCTTGTTCAGCAGTGCCACTTGTTCTGCTCGGTGCAATGGAGAATTCAGCACGATGCATATGTGTCCTGAGTGCAACCTTTAAAGGTGCAGTGTGTAAAATTTGGTTACATTGATGGGCTCATTGAAGGGCAATGGGGGAAAAATACATTTAGGAGATTATCAATTCATTAAAATGTCAGTATGAAGGTGTTTTGTAATATTTATAGAAGTGACAAAAATGACTGAAATCTTACACACTGCATTTTTAAAGCAACAAAATTACCCAGATTCTTCACAAGCACCACCTCCTTTTGGGAATAACTAGCTCTGATCCCGAGGGCATAAACATTCAGTGAGAGAAGCACAGCTGCTGTGTGACTCTTAGTGTGGGGCAACAGTGAGCTGGAGGGCACACAGAAAATCCTCAACGTGCTCATTCGCGATTAAACCTTCTGGCCGACAATCGACGGGGGGAAATGTGTGAGGATGCACTGGCACACATTCAGAAAGACAGACCGACAGACAGCTTAAAGTTTTAGAACCTTAGCCAGTTTAATCCGTAACATGGTCACAGCGAGGCAAGGACGGAGGGCGGTTCACGTACCAGCACCAAGAGCACCAGGCTCTCAGAGCAACTGGATGACCAGTCCTCTTGTTGACGTTTCTCACCACATTAAACCGGCATGCGTCAGGTCAACTCAGCCGACAGCAATGAAGTGGCATAAATCTTCTCTATATGCAAAGACTTTTGGGTGTATGTTAGATGATTGGCTCCCCGGTCACACTATAGTTGCACCAAATGCAAATCAGGAGGCTGGACCTAATCATTATGTGAGGGCTCCGATTGGCTGTCCGGAAGTTTCATTGGTATTCACGAATAGCCCGGCTCACTGTCCGAGCCGAATAAAGCAGAGTAGTGACTTATTCATTTGTTTATTATTTTTCTTGTCATCTCGTATGTTTCTTTCACTGAATAGTAGCTTTTTGTGTTGTAAATTACAAACATAAATGAGTAATCCTTTCATCTCAATTGTATGTTTACATGATGGGCATTTCTGCTTCATTTCTTTTTCTGTCTTTCCGCCCTTTCAAAGGACCAAGGCAGCGAAAGGATGTTGTTAAATATAATGTATACTGGCCGAGAATGGACAAACCCAAACACTGGATTGAGGGGGGACCTTAGAGAGGTTTTTATGTTCATGTACATAGGCGGTTGTCACAATGTCATCTGAAGGCCACCATACTTTCTTAAGGGATGAGGGTTGTTTATTTGGTTGTAATATGTAACTTCACCTCTAGCTGCCACTAAATCCTACAAACTGAACCTGTCGAATGTGGAATAAAGATGAGAAAGAAAATATCAACAAATTACGCTCAACATAGAAATGATAACTGACAGAGAACGGTGAATAAAATCTCATGAATTCAACACTCGGTACCTTTAACCCAAATTACCCAAGCAACAGAGAGCAGCTGTTTTCCCAGCTCTACCAGAGGGGAGGGTCTCTAAATTACTCTCTCAGCGGAATCACCACATTACTGTTTTGGACATGATCACTACAAACCAATAGTTAAGCAATAAACTCCCTCGCCGTTCTCCTGACAGGGCCATGTTAGCAGCAGTGCCAGCAGCAGCCTGGGGCCCATGCACACAAATAAAATTCCAGTCACCTCGGGGGACCTCCTGTGGGGACTTGGATCGTTCCATGCCTCGTTATTGAAGTGTATTTCACAGTGGTGGGCTGTCAAGCCCCTCGAAGCCTTCTCTGCTGGTCTAAACGCAGTACAGTTTTCCATTTTGTATCATTATATGTTTTGGTTGATGTGTATCGAATAATATCCCGTCATCCTCATTTCATGGCGCTCCTCGTGTTTGAACTGATTCCACCCCTGTGTTTTTATGTTTTTGTGTGTTTTTCCCCCATCATATTTCAGCCATCATGTGTTGCCATGGTGAAAAGAAATACGTCTTGACTTTGAGAATCATCACGGCAGGCACCTGCACCATTAAATAGATAGCAGCGAGACTGATTATGAGTTGGAGACACCAGAACCATGTAGCAGGCTGAGTGCTTTGAGATGAAAGAGGAGCCAGGCAGCACCCGCTAAGGAGAGTAACATCAGAGTCTCCAAAAATCGACAACACCACCAGACAAATTAACTGGATTTGTCGCTGGTTGCTTTTTTGAAAAAGGAGGAGCTGGATGGGTCTGAATACTCGCCAAATACAGCGACAAAGTCGATAAGTTGGCAAAACTGGAGGCAGGGTCGAACCAAGGTGATGAATTGTGTGTTTCAAGATTCAAAAAAGTTTCACTTTTTGGGACGAAATGGGTTCCGGAAGCTTCTGTCATTGACGGTCGCTTCCGCCGTTTGAGATATCGTTAATACCGTCATAATAAATCTTTAAATATTGCTTTGTTAGACAGATTCCCTTCGATTCTTTCATGGGAAAAGGTACCATTATGTTTGCCCCACATGTGAAATACTGATAAAGAGAATGAGATAGAGAGGGGTGGAAGCGCTGCAGCTGTTTCCATCACCCTGTTGATTTAGAGAGAATGATCATCTGTTCAGCGGTGTTCGTGAATGATTAGAAACCACAGTCGCGCTGTGAAATGCCTCCGGTGTGTAGATACACGTGTTGCCGAGTAAACCCGCCAATGACATGTCGGCCGTCAAGGTCACATGACAGACGTATGGCGGTGTACGTGCGCGCTATCGAAAATAATAGCGGCGCTCAGATGCTCAGGGGATCCTGTGGCATAAACCCTGATAATAAGTGGAGAATGGCCTGGTAATGAGGTTTCCCTTTTCCACGTGGAGAGGGAAAATATTCGGACCATCATCCTGGCCTCAGGCGAGTCCTATAAGCCCCAGCTGCACGTTGTGCGTAGCTCTAATTAGCAACTGTTTGCAAGCTAATAAACCAATGGTGGTGATAATGGTTGGAAGGGGACTTCTTGATTCTTATGCCACGTGGAAAGGAAGGTCACCGATGTTTCAATCCTCAGGCCATTTGTTACATTGTGATGGCGACTTCATCAGCCGATGATTCAGGTGGACATTTTGGGTTTTACTGTAAAAGCTGACATGTATTTACTGTCTAATAACTGGCTGGTAATATAATATAAGAATATAACACTTGTTAAATTGCAGTTGAATTGTTTCAACGGCAGTTTAAGCACTGTTCAAAGTGGTTCAAATCAGAGTTAATATGAGATTAATGTTGGGTGGCAGTGGATGAGTGGTTAGAGCAATTGTCTTTTACTGCAAAGGTCACTGATTCAAATCCCACTTGGACCCGGCTGCAGTGACACTGGAACTGACACCGACGCGCCCAATGGCTCTATGTGTATTGGCAGAAATACCCCGTGACCCAGATTACTGGAATATAGGCGTTTGAAGATGACACGACACGACGTGACATGACATGACATGGTGCAAATGAACACCTTGTAAATGTAGTAGTTAATTATTATTCATTATTGCACCTATTCAAAGGTTCAAAACACAGACCTAAGAGTGTGAAAATCGCAGTCATCCAGACACAGATCCTAAAGAAGCGGATCAATTCCACCTTAACTGTGTGCACCTCTGGGTGGTTTTGTTGTTTTGTTGCTTGTAAGTTGTAAGTTCAAATAACGCCTTGGACTGCAACATGCAAGTAACACACAGTACATTTCAAATGTCCGTGTGGCCCAAACTAAGATGTTAGAGTGCGAACTAGATCATTTTGGAACTATCTCTCTAGCGCTTCGTCAGCATAGAGTTAAAGACCTGCGACTTTTGCTCCTGCTTTAATTGTAACTTATTTTATTTACCTATTTTCAAATGCATTTCTCACCACATACAAATGTGAGGCATTAAAAGTTTTAAAAAATTCTTTTTTTAAGGATTTTATTCTTTTTCTCCTTTAGAACAAAACCTGGATGGCTGTTTTGTCAGATATTGATGTATTTTTTGCCTCAAAAATGATCAATTATTCATGACAAGTGCGACGTCTGAGAGAAGGATATTCTTGACTCATTGATGACGTCTTTACAAAGCACACACATACACACACACACATACACACACACACACACTCACACACACGTGTACTCATACAATAGACTTGCGAGTCAAGTCAAGCTTGCTAATAGCTTCTAAATCGAAGCAGGAAACATTTTAATGGTACACTCAGCCAGGAAGGGTGAGGTGGACACTATAAATAGTGAAATGGTTTGTTCTGGCCTCTTTCTGCACTTTCCATGGAGGCTGCTGGGTATCACATTAGAAGCAATATGTGACGCTGGGCAGAGGGGAAAAAAGGGCAGAGAAATGTTTGAAATACAAAGACTGCATGCTGCAAAATCTCACCACCTATATGTTTGACTTGATTATATAGTGTATGAGCTCAATATAAAACCAACACGTCATTGAAGTGAATCACAGGTAACACAGAGAAGTCTTGCCAAGAATACCAAGTTTATTTTACAGAGCGCTGCACGAACCAGTCCTAGAACACTGGCATGAGAGCGTTTACCGTTCCTTCAACTTGAAGTCAACATGTTTTCGGGCTGACTTTTAAAGGTGCAGCGTGTACGATTTCTGTCATTTTTGTCACCCCTAAAATATTAGAAAACGATTAAATACTGACATTTTCATTATTTTATATCCACCTAAATGTCCCCCCATTAACCTTAAATGAGCTCATGAATGTATATTTACTTGAGGAGTCGCTCCTCTCTACGGGAGCCGCCATGTTTTTACAGTAGCCCAGAGTAGAGTGGACGCACTAGACATCTTTTGAGTTTTAATGACAATCGAAGTCGACCGTAGGTTCTCCTGCATGTTCAGAAGGGTGAAGGTGAGGTGATGGATACAATATGCAACTACACCTCTAGATGTCACCAAATCTTATGCACCTTTAAGTTTCTGGCTTGAAATAAAGTCTGT
This sequence comes from Chascanopsetta lugubris, assembly GCA_016785325.1. Taxonomy (NCBI): domain Eukaryota; kingdom Metazoa; phylum Chordata; class Actinopteri; order Pleuronectiformes; family Bothidae; genus Chascanopsetta; species Chascanopsetta lugubris. Next base: position 17,695 of record JAFBJT010111938.1, on the reverse strand, counting down.
GGTTTTGCTACACAATAACAAAACATGGCAGGGAATAGGCCCCTGGTGCTTTTACCGTGCTTCAAAAAAGCTGATTGGTAACAAATGGCTACACAAGACGACAGCCTGTCAGGACATTATGCGCAATTACAATGAATGTTGTGTCAGCCTTATTGTGACATAGCGTACCATTATTAGCCTCATGTTATCTTTTCTCTTTCCACCTCAACAATCATCAAAGTGGTGCCAGTTTGAGGCAATTGTCTAACTGAACTAAACATAATATATATATATATATATATATATATATATACTAAACTAAACAAAATATATATATATATATATATATATATATATATCTAATAACAAAAATAATGAGTAAACTTATAGCTTCAGCTGTTATCTCGTGCAACAATCACATCGGTGTTTCTGTGGGAGGAACTAGTGTGGCGAGAACTTTCAGGTTGGGACATAAACTACGTCCCCCCTTCAATACTTAGGGACCATACCCAGAGGTCATTGCACTCAATCAGTGCCAAATAGCGATGCGCAAACATCTCACTCTCGCCAAGAAAATCGAAGTCTTCCTAATTACGAGAGTGTCTTCACTGCTTTCTGAAATATTGTGTGAGCCTATGGAGCATGAGTGATGGCGACACTGTTTGCAGAGCTGGACGTGTTGAATGTTTTCTTCCTGCAGGTTAGTTTCATCCCTGGCCATCACTTCTCTGGCGCTGTGCATCCTCAAGCCCCCACCGGAGCCTCGCAGACATAAGTAACCTTTTCCTACACTCTCATGAGGCAGCAGCACAACCGTTCCACACAGCGAAAAAAAACAAGACAAGAACTAGCCACAGTGTGTGTGTGTGTTTGTGTGTGTGTGTGTGTGTGTATGTATGTGTGTCAGGCATTTATAGTCAAAGAGAAGGGAGATGAGAGAGACCAAGGGAAGAAATAGAAGCAGGGAGCAAAAGAGCAGCGAGTCAAAGCGAAGGAGGTGAAGAACTCTGTGCAGGTGTGTGTGTGTGTGTGTGTGTGTGTGTGTGTGTGTGTGTGTGTGTGCATGCGTCTCTTGGTGAGTGTGCATGATGTGCGAATGGACCCTGAGGTTTTTGGCACGATGTTTTGGCCGTGCTGTGGTCAGCCCGCTGACCCATGCATAAGATTCCTGCATTTATGAGAAGTCCTGGAGAAAAAAAAGGGCCCTGTGAGTTCCCTTGATTCATTCTGTGGCCAAGGCACCGGGGAAGGATTACCCATGTTCACGTCCAAAACATGTTATCTGAAATATTAATCTGTGTCAAATCTAGGTGTGGGAAAAACACATATTTCCCAATGCACTCTTCTGTCTGCTGTTGATTAAATGTCTTGAGAGATGATGAACATGATCATTTGATGAATACTACAGTCTACTTAGGGACACCACAGTGGTTCTGACAGCTCCTGAAGGGATCAGAACGAAAACACTTAAAGCCTGGAGGGGTTCTGTTTTTATGAGTGAGTGCATTTCATTAATATCCCATCATTTAGATCATGAGCAAACAGTAAAAGTAATTAGAATTATTTATTTTTTTTCGATTAATGAAGGTGACTCTTCTGCTGATTGTGCATTTATCATCTGGTTTTTGCTCTAAAATAATAAACATGACACATTCCTTTTACATTCACCATAGAATGCAAAACACAAACGCTCTTAGATAGTATGGTAAATCGATGTATATCACTATCAAACTCAAAGCATATTCTGCTTTCAAGAAGCCAAAATCGTAGCCAAATAACCCCGATCTGTGTCCTGCAGGACAACGCCCCCTCAAACAGGCAATTAAAACCAAAACTGTTACAGAAAAGGAAAAGAAAAATCTTCGATTCAGTCACGATTTGTCTGAAACAAGCAAATTGTGCTGCATGAGGCAACAGTTCCCAGGACCTGCTAAAGAGCAGCAGCACCACAACCTTTCTATTCGTCCACTGTTACACCTCACAGCATCTGTGGGATCTGGAGGGACTCATTAAAATCATGCTTTGCCGCTTAATCCTTCCCCCTTTCATGTCATGTCCCCCTTAAAGGTGCAGTATGTAAGATTTGGGTCATTTTTGTCACCTCTAAAAAAATATTTCAAAACAATCACATGCATAATTCATAATCACCTGAATATAAATATGTTTTTCCATTACCCTTAAATAAGCCAGTTAATGTATATTTACACGAGGACAGGGTCTTCTCTACGGGGGCCGCCATGTTTATACAGTAGCCCAGGGTGGACATAGAAGGGTGAGGGTAAGGTGAAGGGTAGGACATGCGACTTTACCTCTAGATGTCACCAAATCTTACACACTGCACCTTTAATCATCCAAAAGAATGGGAGCAGGGGTGAGCTTTGAGTCATACACCTTCACTGGTATATGAATACATACTAAAAAAGTGGACTGTTGGATTTAGAATTCCTTTGTCACATCTAGAAGACAAATCTAAAGGTAAAGGGAGGGGGTGGGGGGTGATAATATGGTTGTGCTATGAACGTTCAAACTGACAGTGTACAGAAGCAATTTCTTTTCAATTCGCTAATACATTTCTAAAAAAGTTGAAGAGATATGAGCGAAAGACATCCAATAAAGACATAGTACTTTCTGGTGTAGTCTCCCAGTAGAGCGGCTGCATACGTGCGCACACCTTTCCAGGAACACATCCCCTGTAGCTTTCATCAGGGTAAAAGGCAACATTAAAAATACATGCACCGCCCTCTCAGACATGCACTTGTGCACACATGACGCCAAATCCAGGTCACGTCTTCGTGCCTCAATCAAAAAGTGAAGAGTCAGTCTCACCGTGAACTGTAATAAAGCAGAGTTGCAAAGAGAGAGAGAGAAGAAAACAAAACAGATATACTTACAGCTGACTTTTCCTCGGAGCCGTGCCTCCTGCTTGGAGCAAAGTTCATTGTTAATCCCTGTGTTTTGCCTTCGGGTCAAGTGTGGCACAGAGGAACGGGATCACAGCGCGGTCGGAGGCAGGATCGGGGTGGATGACGGAGCCCGCTGACCTGACCTCACATGCCAGGGGGATTTGGGGGGGGAAAGTGTGAGCACAGAGGAAGAGTAGGAAGAAGAGGAGGAGGAGGAGGAGGAGGAGGAGGAGGAAGAGGAGGGTGGACACCTGAGAGCTTCATCCATCCCTGCCGAAGAGGTGCAGGGCTCGGTCTCATGGTCCCATCATGCATCCGAAAACAGCCACATGGGAGAAGTGTATCCTCAAAGTGCAGAGCATCCTTCCTCTGGCATGAGTGAATGACCAGGAATCAGCTCCAGGAGTCAGAGAGGGAGAGAGAGAGAGGGAGAGAGAGAGAGAGAGAGAGAGAGAGAGAGAGAGAGAGAGAGAGAGAGAGAGAGAGAGAGAGCGCAGAGGGAGGAACTTTTCTCCTCCTGAGCTGAATGAGCCGTGCTGCCTCTGAGTCAAGTTGAGGCAGAATGTGACAGAGAGAGGTTGCCTGACGCCAGAGACAAATCACTGCTGCTGCTGCTGTGCTGCTGCTGCTGAAACTGACTGCTGCTGCTGCTGCTGCTGCTGCTGCATCCACTGTGCCGGGCAGGCACAGATGTAGCTGACGCTCGAGAAATTCCCCACAGGGCCGAATGGTTCATCAGGTTTCGGGACGGTGAAGCATGCACGCGGCTCAGACCCGAGCGAGTGAGAGGGAGGGAGGGAGGACAGACGGAGGGAGGTGAGGCAGGAGGAGGAGGAGGTGGAGGAGGAGGGGGAGGTGGCCCTGTGGCTCCCAGGTTTCGGAGGAGTAGGGGAAAGTGGATGGGCGGGTGGTGTTTACGTCTTGGATTCACACACCAGGGCCAGTGTGTCTTTGTGTGGCAGTGTCGCACAACTAATGACGTTAGTACCCCCTTTGTCTGTCTTTTACAGGGGAGTGTGCACCACACATTGACCCCTGCTCTCTCTCTCAACCCACCCCCACCCCCACCCCCCCCGCCCCGCCCCCCTCGCTTCTGCTGGCCGGTGTTTGAACACAAGGTTCAATCCATGTGGCATATCAGCCAACTCATCTGCAGAGCATAAAACATCACCTCCGCCTGTGTGCTCACATGGGAGAGCGCCGACATGGTGGGGCCAGATAAGCAGGCAAGTGAGGAGACAGATGTTTTTTCCACAGGACCTTTGTGTGTGTGTGTGTGTGTGTGTGTGTGTGCGTGCGTGCGTGTGTGTGTAAATACATCACGCGTGTCATTGTGCTGATTGGGGAATTATTCGTCCGGCATTAGGCAGCTGCTTCGGCCCTTATATGATTTAATCTGGATGAGGCGGAGCTGATTTGTGCCATGCGCTCCCATCAAATCTCCACACTAATATATTCAGCTGCTGCCAATATAGCACTTTGCACCATGGGATACATTGTAGGTATTTTCCCTCTATTAATTTCGCGACACCGGGTCATTTTCGCAAGGTCGTAGACGGAAAGCGCGGCCTGATTTGATGCCTATACATTACAGAGGAATTTATGCGGGTGAGGTCTACGGTGAGATTACATCTAATGAAAGGATTCATTAGATCTTCTCCATTTTTAATCCCCCAATGAGCTGTGGGATTGATATGAGATGATTGTATTGATTGATACAAGAGACAGATTACACTGGAGATTGGATCCAAAGCTGTTTTTGCAATTTCAAAAGGTACAATGTGAAGGATTGTGAGACATCTAGTGGTGAAGTTACAGATGAATACCCCCCCACGCCCCCTTTCCTCCATACGTAGAAGCATATATGGAAATCAATCAATATTTTGTCCATTCTGAGCTACTGTAAAAACATGGTGGTGGCACTTGGTAGTGCAGGAGTGTAGATGGAGGAGCTGCATGTAGAGCAATGATGAGAACAATCCATTGGTAATTGTACTTTCATACAAGATCAGTATGATTACTTTAGATCATTTCCTGCCAGTAGATATGGATATACTGTATCCAAATATCACACAATGTACCTTTAGAATTTATCACTGAAACACCAATATCCATCCATCATCCAATTTGAGTTGATCTATATATTTTTATAGTAAAAATAAATCCCAAATATAAAACTCAAATAATGAAAGTGAACAGAATACAAGCAAAATATTCATAAAAATATACATTATCTTTTACTGTTTGCTCTGTAAGATAAAGATCTTGTATCAACATATATTTACATATATATATATATATGCAATTAGATGCTGATATCAACACCGGATGTATAAAGTTTGATTGTTTTGATTGAAGCTATGGCCTAGACAGCACAACTAGTGTAGAAATACCACCACTACTACTTCTACTACTACTACTACTACTCCTACTACTATCACACATAAGCCAAAACCTCTAGTATGATTTGTTTGAAGTATTGGTAAACTCATTCATCTCCATGAAAGCAAACAAATGTCAAACAAAAGACGATGAGAGGAAAGTGGAAACTTTTCAAATGGAGTGGATATAACAGCAGCGCATCGGAATCTCCTGCACATGCATTATGCAGTCCTAACAAAATGACTGTGCTGATCCACTCAAAATAAAGCCCGGCGCTGTTCACAGAAGGAGCCGGTTAGTGGATGATGGACTGACACCACACGCTCCCATTCTTCATACTGACATTCGTCATAATGCACTCGAAAATTATATTGCCACTGGGTCAGCGTGTCGCCGTGCGCTGATGGCGTGATTGATGCGTTTCATGAAAACCCCTCCACGTCTGTTATGCAAAACGCCGTATATCACCAGTCTAACCGCCCCGGCGCTTCCCGCCCTGCCTGACAGCCTGGGCTGATACCGTTTCCAGGCACACGTCCAAGGGACAGACACCTGGCTCATCATTACCCCAGAATTGCTGACCTGGACAAAGTTTTTCAGCGCCTCATATTTTTCATTTGATGCAATTGCACATCAACACGCAGACACACGCTCAGGTACATGCCCACACGAAAATGCCGCCTTTTGAGCACATATGAGAATTGATTATTTTTGTGCCTTATTGACAAAAACATAAAGAACAAGGACAGACCAGTATGTTATTGACTTTATAATTAAACATGTGATTGAAAAGCGACGACCTCACGACCCCTAACATATATAACAATATTTAGCAATGGGTCTTTCATCCGTTCTCATTCCCAGATGTACTCGAATGGGATCATCCCTGCCTCATCCTCTCTGGAAACCAAAACAACATTTACAAATCTCCTAATAACACATGACAATCGCAGATGTCTGGGAACCGTTGGTTGAAAAGCACCGTCGTTGCCCCTTTCATCCTCATCTTCCTCCTGCAGGCATGGCTGTTACTTCTTCCCCCGCAGGTCACTGTCTGATCGCCACGCGCCTGCCAGAGAGACAAGATGGGGGAGGACATCAACACAGCCGGAGATGGATTGCATCTGTCCACAGTCCACAGGGGCTTTTGCTTATCTCCTGACCCAATTGTGCACCCGTATGCTGGCAAAACGGAGATCGGTGGCAATGTCTTTCGCTTTCTCCTCCATGTTTGGAAGCCGAGGTGCGGAAAGCCTCAACATTTTACTGAAAAAGGTGCAGTGTGTAAGATTTCGGGTCATTTTTGTCATTAAAAATAAACAAACAAAACAGTTAAGGTCTGACATTTTCATTAATATATCCATCACCTATCTGTTTTATTTCCCCCCCCCACTGCCCTTAAAGGTGCAGTGTGTAAGATTTGTGCCATTTTTGTCACTTTTAAAAATGTTACAAAACAATTTCACATACCGACATTTTCATGCATTTATAATCACCTAAATGTTTGATTTTCTCCCATTACTCTTAAATGAGCCCGATGTATGTTTACATATGGAGTGGGTCCTCTCTATGGGGGCCGCCATTTTTTCTGGCCCAGAGTGGGCGTACTAAACATCTTTTGAGTTTTAATGACAACTGAACCATGGGTTCTCCTGCATGTTCAGAAGGGTGAGGGTGAGGTGATGGATACAACACGCAACTTCCTAATGATCTCTCACACACTAACGCTTTATCTTTCATTAGCCAAATTTGAGATGAACCACCACCTCTATAAACGGGAGCGCTCCGGCAGAATAACCTTGATGACGTGATCAATCCCCTGACTCGGGAGCCTCCCTTAATCTATCTGATCCGTGGCGCGTGCCTCTCCTCGCCGGCTGAAAGAATCAACTTTGCCGCTGCCCTCCTCGCTCTCCGAGGCTTTGAAGTGCAACAAATGTATCTGCCTATTTGTCTATTTGTTTTGA